>APFE030646589.1:0-53202 GCA_000404065.3 Pinus taeda
TTACAATCTTTATGAAAATGAGGAAACAACCTACTCTTCCATGTAGCCTTCAACGATGGATATTTAATCCTGATAGCTTCTGATAGCCCTTTGTAATTCTAGGCCTTTTGGGTAATTAGGCTTGTGATGTTTCCCTTGTCTCTTGCATGGCTTGAAAGTAATATCCTCCATATTTCTGGTAGGAGTTGGGGAATTATTTCTCCTTAAACCATCTTTAATATCTAATTTGGGACTGAAAATAATTTATTTTGGGATCAGGTCGGATTGGGGTTGGATCTAATGGAACAATATTTATGGGATATGTTGCATTGGGATCAGGTTGGATCAAAGTAGAAGTTAATGGAATTGCACCCTTGGGACACGTTGGTCTGGAATTGGGTCACATTGGGGCTACAATTAATAGAACTCCACCCTTGGGACATGTTGATAGTATTGCGATTGAAGTAAATGGAACTATTTTTATGGAATAATGTTGCTTTGGGATCGGGTTGGAGTTAATGGAGCCACACCCTTGGGATATGTTAATCGGATTGGGTTTGGAGTTAATGAAATGGGTTTGGCGTTAATGGAACTGCATTCCTAGGGTGTGTTGCTTTGGCATTGAGTTGGATTGGGCCTAGAGTTAATGGAACGACACCTTGGAACATGTTGCTCTATTGGAGGGACATTAGGTCGGATAGGGGCTGAGACATGTTGCTCTGTTGTAGGGGCATCAAGTTGGATTGGGGTAGGGCATGTTTCTCTGTTGCAGTGGCATCAGGTCGGATTGAGGTCAGTGTTGAGGAAACTGCACTGTTGGGACATGTCGCTCCAAGGACTCCTAAGTTGTTTCCTGTGTAATTGCTACTGCATGGAGTCTCTGATGGTAACGACTGTGACACTGGTGGCGACCCAACAACCTGTCTGACATTCTTCAATGGACAGGCCACTAATTGCATTTGTAAGGGGATGTTACTCCTTATGTTTCTAGGAAGGGTCGGGGACTTATTTCTCATGAACTCGCTACTGGAATTTATTCTGCGATTGGGTCGGATTGGGGCGAGAGGTGATGGGAACAGGAGTTAAGGAGGCTGCACCACCACGAAATGTTGTTGGGACATTTAGTGGGATTGAAACCTGAGATAAGGGAGATGCACCAACAGGAAAAGTTGCTCCGACACTAGGTGGGGTTGAAACAAGAGTTAAGGGAGCTGCACCCCCAGGAAAACTTGCTTCGAAATTAGGTGGGGTTGAAACAGGTATTAAGGGAGTTGCATTCCCAAGAAATGTTGCTCTGACATTGGGTGGCATTGAAGCAGGAGTTAAGGGAGCTGCATTCCCATGAAATGTTGCTCCGACATTGGGTGGAATTGAAACATGCGTTAAGGGAGCTGCAACCCCAGGGAATGTTGCTCCGATATTGGGTCGGATTAAAGCAGGAGATAAAGGAGATGCACCCCTCTGAACTCCTAAATTTCTTCCTCTTGATGGCTGCCCAACAATCTGTCCTGAATGCATTTGCAAAGGTGGTTGTCTCACATTCTGTAATGGATGAACAGTTGATTGCATTGGCAAGGAAGTGCTAAAAGGTTGTAGTTGGTGCTGTGGATTCCAAGGAAAGAATCACACACTAGGTTGTCTTAGATGAGGTTGCATATTTGGGATCACAGTCGACGATATTGGACTGTTACTAGGTGACAATGACTGAGATATGGTACCAAGTAATGGAATAGGTGATGTTCCCATATTTTCCAAGATATCCAAAAGAATACCATATGAAAGTGGCCATTCAGGTACGAAATTAAGCAACTGATATCCATAAACAGTCCTTAATTGATGAGGAATCATAAGGGATCATGTCACAGGCACATCTGTTAAGGAGATAGAAGAGATGGGGCCAACACATGAATCTACATGAATTTAATGATTTTGAAAGCTTTTTCAGCTACGTTAAGAATATATCATGCATTCATAAATATATATTTTGGTTGACCTAGTGAAATAAATAGAAAGAAAGGTGATAATTTTTTAAGGTTTTCATTGTAAAATCCATGGCATTTTTCATAAGTGATTTGATATATTATTTATGTGCATTTTAACCAAGGCACCAATACTAAATGAGAAAAAAATTATCCGTAAGATTGAGATGTTGATGTAGGTTATGTTGGTTATAGTTGTTATTAAAGTGAAATGAAAATTGGTTACAATGAGCCATATGATGGTCAATCTAGTAATGGATGCATGTATTTTTTTGCAATGAGATTGGTCCATCTAGCCTTGTCATTCACTAGCCAAGACTGTATGGAATGCCACGTTGTTATTGGTCATGATCCATGTTGAATGTATAGCCCATTGTTCAAGGTCCTCATTTAATGGTAGATTTCACTCCTCATCCTTATGGCAAGGATATCCTGGCTATTTGTATTGGTTTATTGAGTCATTTGTGTTGAGTTGTCTATCAAGGTGGAGGAATTGTTCAGACAGTTAAAAGCGGCTAGACTCTGGGTAAAAAAAATTCAATTTTTTTTTTAAAGGTAGTCTTTGAATCGTGTTTTTGTTGGTGGAAATAGATTCAACACCATCAAAAACGTCTAAAACACCTAAAATTTTAAAGTTTAACAACTATAACTTAGATTTACAAAAATCCTTATCAGATTTTCTCTAAATATAATTGGAATTTCCATAACTTTCCGAGAAACTCCTCTGCCTCGTTAGACTATGTGCATGCGTTATCCCTACGGTTATGGCATCATTGTATTCATTTTCAAGTATGACATGGCAAATGTATAACTTGCATTGTATATTGGTTTCTTTATACAACTCACAACCCTTTGCACTGAGCTTTACTCCTGCATTAACTCTCCTACTAACTTGATGGCCTCTACCTCCACACTCCATTTCTCATCCTCCTGTGGGATTTCAGGGGTAGTTTGCATCCTCAACTTGCATGTTCCGTTATTCCCAAATAAATTTGGGAAAATCTTGCTCCACGCTAGAGAACCAAATGAGAATCACACTCTATTGTGTTGCAGCCATTTTTTCCCCTCAGCGTATCAAGTTACCAAGTATGCCATAAATGGTTTTCATGCATTGACGAACTGAAAATTTCTTTAAGTTGTTCATCCCTACATTACCCTCTTACCTGTATTTGGTTAATATTGCTTGACATGGTCGTAATTTTGGTTTGAAATTCTTCCTCTGACTTAGAATTCGAACAAATGCACCAAGACTTAATAATATATTTTTTCTTGCTCATAAAATTGCAAGTCTGGCTGCATGAAAGAAAATGAGGACTATGTCAAAATGTTTAAGTATCTTTTGTTCCAAAATCAAGTTTTTCACTTTGTCTCCTTGCACATTATAGTGTAAGCCTTCCAGGTTAATCGTTGGCCATAGAACACCTAACACCTCCTTCAAAGATCGAAGATAAACATGCATTCTCACGAATCATTATAATCTTTACTCACGGTTTCTCATGCAAAGGTGGGAACTCCATTTGTTTTAAAATTGTTTAAACTCCACTTTTATTCATGCGATGAGCACTATCATATTTTAGTCAAAGAAATATGTATTTTTCCTTGCCAAATATTTAGTGAGGGGTTACTTAATTTTGAAGTCAGTTTTTCATTCATTAAAATTTTAATTAAGATTAATAAGGGTTTGTTACATGATTTTTATTAGTAAAACCCAAAAATCATGAATATCTAACCTAACCCTCATCCATGGGAGCCTTTGAGACTGCGTTGTCCTGGGAAAAAAAACTAAGTGATGCCATTGGTGTGCAAAGATTGGTCTCCTTTGCCATATGTGACTTGGGCAATACGCTCCTCCATTTCATTACAATGAGGTCCATATTACATAAACAATTAGTATACGTGGCCTCTGTCAAGGATGTATGTGCTGCTTGTCTCTGTGAAAAGGAGTAGAAGCTTCTTAGCAAATTCAATCACGCATTTCCATACTTTCAGTCACCTTTTTTCGAATGAATAATTTTGTTTTTCTTTTTCTTCGGTTGCGGACAATTAGTGTGAACAAACATTGTTGCAAATTCAAACATTCTAATCTCTAAAAAACACATTGAGATATCATTTCTTTATCCAGCGCAAACATTTATGTCTCATGATTTTTATAGTGTGCATAACATACCCATTTATTTTGGCAATGTTTTTACTTTTTTTAATATAGAAGGATTCAAAACATGCACTTGTGCAAATTTCTATTTCTTGCTCTATCTTTGCAACATTATATATATAAGTCAAACTCGATCCTTCCAGCCTCTCAGGCATTCTTTATATATCTAGATATTTGCACCTTTGGAAATTTTAAGAGAGTTTTGAGTTATTTGTTTTTCATTGTTTGTGTTTGGATTAATTTTGCCGATCTTCCAATGCAAATCCCTTTTCCCTTACTCTTTTCCCTTTGTGTGTGTTTTTTCTTTGACTCAGATAATTTATTAATGATGAATGACTTATCATTTATTACCTGCAAGTGAATTTTATAATTATATTTTCAGCATGAGTTTTTTCAATAGAAACAAAGGTTGAGGAAGAGGAAATAAAGACAAAAACTTGGGAACATCAAAAGATAGGAGACCTCAGGTGTCAGTTCACTTTGACAAAGATTTTGAAAAAATGAGGCGATTACTTCAAATTGGCATAGTTAACCTTACATGCTATCCTATCCCTTAGCTTATGATTTAGCCATGACAATCCCCTATTCATAATGTACCAAGCATCAACATTCCTTTGCCACCTCAATATTGCGTTAGATTAAAGCAGGATTTAAGGGAGTTGCACCCCTCTGGACTCCTAAATTTCTTCCTCTTGATGGCTACCCAATAGTCTGTCCTGGATGTATTTGCAAAGGTGGTTGTCTCACATTCTGCAATGGATGAACGACTGATTGCATTGGCAAGGCAGTGTTAAAAGGTTGCAGTTGGTGTTGTGCATTCTGAGGAAAGAATCCCACACCAGGTTGTATTAGACGAGGTTGCATATTTGGGATCACAGTCAATGAAATTGGATTATTACTGGGTGAAAATGATTGAGATATGGTATCAAGTGATGGAATAGGTGATGTTCCCAGATTTTCCATGATATCCAAAGGAATACCATATGAAAGCGGCCATTCAGTTACGAAATTGAGCAACTGATATCCATAAACAATCCTTAATTGATGAGGCATAATAAGAGGTCATGTCACAGGCACATTTGTTAAGGAGATAAAAGAGATGGAGCCAACACATGAATCTACAGGTCTTGGCATTTGCAGAATTTGTTGCATGGTAGACTGTAAAGTAGATTGAACACCAGTACCTGGAGAAGCGATATTTCTATCAAGGTTGGGTAGAGGAATTTGCACAGAAGACAATTTACCACCAGAAATGGAAACTTCCTACACTGTTGGTTGATCCACACGGATCTTCCGCTTTCAGTCATTTGTTCCTGTATTACATCATAATTGCAATAAAAAGGATCTTAGTCCGCATTAATAAACTGAACAACTTTTCTACAGCCAACACATGAATCTACAGGCCTAGGCATTTGCAGAATTTGTTGCATGGGACACTACAATGTAGACTAAATACCAGTACCTGGAGAAGAGATATTCCCATCAAGGTTAGGTAGAGGAAATTGCATAGAAGACAATTTACCACTAGAAGTGGAAACATCCTGCTCTGTTGGTTGATCCTCGGGGATCTTCCACTTTCGATCATTTATTCCTGTATTACATCATAATTGTAGTAAAATGGATCTTAGTCCACATTAATAAACTAAACAATGTTTTTGCAGCCAACACATGAATCTACAGGTATAGGCATTTGCAAAATTTGATGCATGGGACGCTGTAAAATATATTAAATACTAGTACCTGGAGAAGAGATATTCCCATCAAGGTTAGGCAGAGGAATTTGCATTTGTCATGAAATTCTTTCTCTGACTCAGAATTCGAACAAATGCACCGAGACTTAATAATATATTTTTTCTTGCTCATAAAGTTGCAAGTCTGGATGCATGAAAAAAAATGAGGGTTATATCAAAATGTTTAAGTATATTTTTCTCCAGAATCAAGTTTTTCACTTTGTCTCCTTGCACATTATAGTGTGAGCCTTCCAGGTTAATCCTTGGGCACAGAACACCTAACACCTCCTTCAAAGATCTAATATTAACATGCATTCTCACGAATCATTATAATCTTTACTCATGGTTTCTCATGCAAAGGTGGGAACTCTATTTGTTTTAAAATGGTTTAAACTCCACTTTTATTCATACGATGAGCACTATCATATATCAGAAAAAGAAATATGTATTTTTCCTTGCCAAATATTTAGTGAGGGGTTACTTAATTTTGAATTCGGTTTTTCATTCATTAAAATTTTAATTAAGATTAATAAGGGTTTGCAAGTACTGCATGCCTATGTCCATCTTTTAAAGTTCTTCATAATAATATATTAACACATAATAATGAGCTATTATACCAATTTTTCTATTTCTTTTATTTGAGCTTTAATTAATGGAAAACTATTCAAAACCAATAATAAATATGACTTTAATTCCAAGTCAAAAACTTCTTCTGCTTTTTCCTTGCAACAACTTGTTAAATGACATACTTACAATAAATTGAGTCCTTTGTAGAGGAATGGCATTAGTGAGCTTGATTGTTTTCGCACGTGCACAAGATGGGTTTGTACATGCGGGGTGGGGAAAGGGAAGATTGATAAATTGGAGAAACGACCAACATTGGAAGTCTAAAATTATCAAGAAACTTAACTTTTTCAGTTCTTTGGTCTAATTCCCTCATATATCAAGTCAATGGGTTTTGGCCCAAATCATATGCTTTGCATTAGTGGATCTACACCTTGTGGTGAAAAAAATGTGAGATTTACCTATGTTCTATAGGTTTTTTCATTGTACAATTTGAATGAAATGAAGATTTGGAAAGAATAATGCAGGAATGCCCCTGGTTTTGGGGACTTGTTGGGCTCTATATGACCCGTTGGTTCCTTGAGTTTGACCCTGTAATGATGGTGGTGTGAAAAACTCCAGTGTGGGTAAGGCTACCAAACCTCCGACAACCATTTTGGCATAATCAAGTCCTAGAAGATATAGCGAATACTTTGGGGACTTACAAAAAAATTGATAATGATCAGATACAACGAGGTTTTTCTACCCTTTCTCAGATTTGTATAGAGGTAAGTTTGAGCAAAGGATTACCACAACATACTACTGAAAAATGGAAAATATGAATGGAACCAAAGTTTCTATTATGAAAATAAAAAATTTAGATGTTGCACATGTTTTCAAATAGGTCACCTACAGTACTAATGTCCACTGGCCAGAAAACACTCGAAGAAGAAAAAGGGGGAAGATCGAAAAAATAAAGGTTGGTAGCACACTGAATTTGTAGAATTAGAGTAGGAAGTTGAGAAGATACCCTTATCAAGATACTAAGGATAATCAAGACATGGAAGTTACTTACCAGTAAGAGCAAATTAACCATGATGGGGAGAGGATATAGGAAGGAATTCCTTCAACACAAATGGTAAGACAAGTAAATGGGGCTACATGAACAAAGATAACTAATGAATGGGGAAATTTAGATTCAAACAAAGACCAACCCGAAGCGAAGTCAGGTTTGGATCTGGAAATCATTCCAGTGGAATATTTGTGTGGTAATTGGCAGAAAGTGCGTAGGAATAAAGTGAAAAAAGGGAATGTTCATGATTATTAGAAGGGATGGTTTCTTTATTTTTCTATTTTCTAGTTGTTTTTGTCTCCCAAGATTTTGATCTTGGTTTTTGTTGGAAGGCTTTCGACCTCTGCAAAATGTAATTTTGTTTCTTTATAATAACTCTTTGGGGAAAAAATAACACCTCAATCATTATTATTAATACCCCTTGCATACTCTTAATTCTCTTAAATTGTTAGGATAAAGATTATTAATGTCCACCATTGATGCCAAGTTAATTATGATGTTTCCTTACATGTCCTACCCTATTAGATTAGTTTTTTCTCTTAACTTTTATAGTCACATTAAGCTTATGTGAATCAAGAAAATGAGGCTAAACAACCACAATGAGCCTATGTCCAACAACTAAAGCAAGTGTTACATGTGTATGTACATCTTTTAAAGTTCTTCATAATAATACATTAACACATATTATTTACTTATTCTACCAAATTTTCTATTTCTTTTATTTGAGATTTAATTAAAGGAAACTTATTAAAAACCAATAATAAATATGAATTTAATTCCAAATTAGAAACTTCCTCTACTATTTCCTTGCAACAACTTGTTAAATGACATACTTACCATAAATTGAATCCTTGGCAGAGGAATGGCCTGAGTGAGCTCGATGTTTTTCATAGGTGCACCAGATGGCTCTGTACATGTGGGGAAAATGTATATTGGGGCAGGAAAAATTGGAGAAAAGGCCAACATTGGAGGTCTAAAATCATCAGGTGACTTATCTTTTCTCATTTCGTCATTCTAATGACCTCATATTTTGATATAATGGGGTTTGGCTCAAATCAACATCTGTGGATCTACACCTCATGGTCAAAAAATTGTGAGATTTACCTATCTTCTAAGGATTTTCTCATTGTACACTTTGAATGAAAGGAATATCTAGAGAAATTAATGTAGGAATGCCCTTGGTTTTGGCGACATTCTAGGCTCTATATAGCCCATTCGTTCATCGAACTTGACCCTATAATGATGGTGGTGTCAACAACACTAGTGTGGGTGAGGCTACCAAACTTCCCACAAGAATTTTAGCATCATAAAGTCCTAGAATATATAGGTAATACTTTGGGGACTTACAAAAAAACAGATAATGATCAGATACAAGAAGGTTTTTTTTTTTTCCCTTGCTCACATTTGTGTAGAGATAAATTTGAGCAAAGGCTTAGCATAAAATACACTTCTAAAAAATGGAAAATATGAATGAACCCAAAGCTTGGATTATGAAAACACAACACTTAGATGTCGTACTTGTTTTAAAATAGGTCACCTACAATACTCACTCATGTCCATAGGCCAATAAACATGCGAAGAAGAAAAGGGGGGAAGCTCGAAAAAGGGGGTTTTCGTAGGTGCACATGATGTCTCTGTACATGTGGGGAAAATGTAGATTGGGGTTGGAGAAATTGGAGAAAATGCCAACATTAGAGGTCTAAAATCATCAATAACTTATCTTTTTTCAGCTCTTCATTCTAATGCCCTCATCTATTTAGCCAATGAGTTTTGGACCAAAAAATCGAATTCTTTGCATGAGTGAATCTACACGATCCACACTTCATTCAACCTCTGCAAAATGTAATCTTCTTTCTTTATAATAAAATTACATTATTTTGGAAAAAAAATAGCACATCAACCATTGTTATTAATCCCTTTTGCATTATCTTAAATTCTCAATAACACAACAATCATTTTTATTAGTCCCTTTTCCATTCCCTTAAATTCTCTTAAATTTTGAGAATACAGATTATTAATGTCCAACATGGATGTCATGTTAATTATGGTGTTTACATACTTGTCCTACAGTGTTAGATTAATTTTATCTCTGATCTTTATTAATCCCGTTTTCATTCTCTTAAATTCTCTTAAATTCTTAGGATAAATATTATTAATGTCCACCGTGGATGTTATGTTAATTATGGTGTTTCCATACTTTTCCTACACTATTAGATTAATTTTATCTCTTAGCTTTATTAATCCCTTTTGCATTCTCTTAAATTCTCTTAGATTCTTAGTATAAAGATTATTAGTGTCCACCATGGATGTCATGTGAATTATAGTGTTTCCATACTTTTCCTACTCTATTAGATTACTTTTATCTCTTAGCTTTATTAATCCCTTTTGCATTCTCTCAAATTCTCTTAAATTCTTAGGATAAAGATCATTAATGTCCACCATGGATGCCATGTTAACTATGGTGTTTCCATACCTGTCCTACACTACTGGATTAATTTTTTCACTTAACTTTTATAGCCACACTAAGATTATCTAAATCAAGAAAATGAGGCTAAACAATCACAGGGAGCCTATGTCGAAAATACTACATGTGTATGTCTATCTTTTAAAGTTCTTCGTAGTAATTGAGCCGAAAGGCTCATTCTACAACCCAGTGAGAGGGGATGTGTAAGTTGAGGCTCTTTCTACAATATAAGGGGATGTGTAAGTTTGTCCATCCATTCCCCTTAAAAAAAAAAAAAAAAAAAAAAAAAAAAAATGTTCTAAATAGAAATTGTGTCCATCCATTCCCCTTTAAAATAAGAATAAAAAAATAAAAAATAATGTTCTAAATAGAAAGTTTGTCCATCCATTCCCCTTTAAAATAAAAGTATAAAATAAAAAATATGTTCTAAATAAAAAGTTTACATATGAGGAAATTTGATCCCTCTCAACTCATGTTATGGATCTATACTTTAATTAAAAGAAACTTATTCAAAACCAATAATAAATATAACTTTACTAAAATCTAAAGCTGGATGAAACCAAAAAAATACAAACTATAAGCTAAAAAGATTCACTCCCACCTTTAATATACTTAGTTGAAATGCAATAAATTGGAATGGCGATTGAGACTCGAATACTCCGTTTCTATCAAGCCATCTCTCGGGCCTAAAAGCGTCGGCATCAAGGCCCCTAAGGAATTTATTAAATGAGAATATTTCACTTTAAAAAGTTGGTGTATTCTCCTTGTTATACTTTTTGAAGATTTTCAAAACATACGTTTCGGTTAAATTTCTCCAATATATTGTGAAAACCGTAATATAAGAATAAAAAGTTGATTTGACCAAAAAAAAAATTGTTTTTCTTATTCTAATAAAAACTGCAAATTACAGTCCTTGCGAACTCTTTAGAATCATTGACACCTTTATGAAGGTAGGATTTTCACCTTTGAATGCTCGTTTTATTTAACTCGTTGCTAACACGTAAAAATCTATTCAAACACATGACAAGTCCATTCAATGTTATCCTTTTAGCAAAGATGATTGCCAAAGTCTATCAAAGTCTATCACAGGGTCTATGGTTACCCAAGTTATTATTATTATTATTACTTGAAAGATCCCTTTACTTCATCTTGATCAACACTATAAGCAATACGATATCTTCCTATCCTCCAATAATGGCACAGTGGGCATTATAATAGAAACTTTGTGTTCAAATGGGACATATCAGCAACTTTGGGTTAGGGAACACCTAGCTAATGGCAGGTATGAGTCCGCACTTGGTTGCACAGAGCCCACTTTGTATGGAGTTCATTTGCATTCATATAAATCCACTCTAAAGCACAATATTATTATTATTCCAACCATGTGATGCAAGTTGGACCTCCATGATACTGTTGTTGTTCTGCTTCACAAGAAAAGAGTTGTTTTGCTTGTTCTGCTTCACAAGAAAAAGTTGTTTTACTTCAATAACGGTCCCTTTTCATCCTTTGTGCAAGCTACAGAAGGTAAAACCCTATCTATATCCCTCATTAAACACGAAATATATCCAGAAAAAATAAAAAATAAAAAATACCATGCTTTGTTATGGCTCACCATCACGCGTGTATTAAATGAAAATGGACAAGACTCGATGTCGTTTATCCAAAAAATGCGGTGCTCTGCTATGGTTCACCATGGCCCCAAAGAATTCCTTCTTGACTCCTTCAAAGGATTTGATTGTAGAGGGAAAGTAAAATATGTTGTTCGTGAAATCTTCATTGTTGAATAGATAGACTAACCATTAAATTTAATTTCAGAATGCACATTCATTTCTTCTCTCTCGATATGAAGGAAAATCATTAGAATCACTTTCCAATGGGTTACATTTCTAATATTTTATTTTACTATCATTAAATATTAATTGACTATTAACTTAAAACTATTATTAACTAAATTTTAACGGTATAATTATTATTAAATGAACTATTAAATGTATATTAATTTGATGCCCAATTCTTATTCAATCGTTTAACATTGAATCTGAAAATGCATAGTGGTGTAAGATAGCACTTGGGGAAGTCTTTCTCACAGAAATATATTACACGAAAATGAAGCAAAATAAATTTTTAAAAGCTACATCATAATGCATGTCATCATATAAATATTTTCTGATAAAAATTTATCTATAGAGAGTAAGAAATAAGCCATAAGCCAACCAACAAGCAAACAATGTTACATCAACTTGGAGCAAATAAATTTCAAAAAGCCATACCTTAATGCAATTTATACGTAGAGAAAATACACGATGAAACTCCATTTGTTCACATGAGATGTTGGCTTTCTACAGGGCATTGTCATGGAATTGCCAAAATCACAATAATAAATTTTCAGAAGAAATTGAGACAATTTACTAAGATCTAAATCATGCATGCATTTTTAGAAGAAATTAAGAAAATGTGCTAATATCTCAATTACTCATTGCGTGATGCGATTCAAGATATGGGTTACAAACTTACCACGAGAAAATCCAAGCAGCCCTTGCGCACAATTAAATTAAACTAAGCACAATGAATTTTGGGGATTAATGTTGATTCCACTCTCAATCACCTGACCCACTGAACCAAGCTTCAATCTCTTTCACAAATTTATCACTATTCAATGAATTACAGAACGACTGACGCAAACCTATCAATCAAAAATTTGGAATTTGATGGAGAACCCGCTGCGAACAAGATCAATCAATCAAAAAATTGGAATTTGATGGAGAACCCTCTCTGAACCACACAAGTATTCCTCATTCCATGCAGGAGAAAATAAACAACAAACGCCAAAAAAAATAACTGCAGCTCCCGTATAAATGGATACGGGAACCAAAAATTTGTTTTACTTCATTTTCCATAGTTAATAAATGGATACACAGAACCAAACAGTTGTTTTACTTCGTTTTCCACAGTTTATCCATCGGCATAGACAGAGGTGTAGGTAATATATGTAGTAGATATACTATCCTATGCATCAGAAGTACAAGTAGCTTCGGTAGTTCCAGAACAGTTCCACCTACTTATAACTGACAGTTCAAGTTGTGATCCAACGACAAAATGCTTTTCAATCGTCTAACATGAAATCTGAAGGTGAAGAATGGTGCAAGGTGGCAGCCAAGGGAATTGATTTCAGAGGGAATGCCTTACGGCGTAGTAATGGTAAGTAGTAACTCCTCAATAGTATATTTATTTATATTTTGTTCTTATGCATTTTATAAAGACTTGTGTGTAGATTGCGATAGTAAATAATTTACTTACTTGAGTAATAGCTATTTTCAAGGATTTATGTTTTGGATGATAAGAATAAAAAGTTCACTCCACGAATATCTAAAAATCATACATAAATATTACAACCATATCCATAAGATATGGCACAAAATATATGAGGTATTGGTCTATATGACATTATTTTGTGTTAATGCTTTGATAATATTTTCAAGTTATAGTCCAATTAAATGTTTAAAAACTAGTTTTTTTATTAATATTGGAAAATAAATATTTTATTTTTCAAAGTTAAAAACTATAAATTGCATTGGTTAATATTAATCTAACCATTATCAACATAAAAGTTCAATTCTAGAGTATTACTTTGGCAAATATTATTAACCAATACAAATATATATTATATATATATATATATATATATATATATATATATCTATATATATATATATATATTATATATATATATATATCTATATCTATATCATCTATATCTATATATATATATCTAATCTATATCTATATCTATATCTATATATAATCTATATATATATCTATATCTATATATCTATATCTATATCATATATATTCATTTTTAAAAAATTTTATAGTATGAATTCATTCGAGATTATTG
This sequence comes from Pinus taeda, assembly GCA_000404065.3. NCBI lineage: Eukaryota > Viridiplantae > Streptophyta > Pinopsida > Pinales > Pinaceae > Pinus > Pinus taeda. The sequence continues at coordinate 13,815 of APFE030646589.1, forward strand.
ATGTATATTTAATTGTTGTTAATTTTTTATAATAATAATTAAATCCTTTTTTAATTATTAATATTTTTTTTGAATATTCTTTTATAAAAACTACTGTTATTTATTTAATTTTTGTTTTTTCAAATTTAAAAAATAATATTTTCAAACATGTTAATTATAGTGAATCTTGTTCAAACCTAGCACAACCATATAAAATAAATTGTCGATAAATATCAATAGGTGCATCAAAAAACTTTATTATACCTATATAAACTTTCTTAGAAAAGGATTTTAACTAAATTATAACTTTATTTAAAATAATAATTATTATTATCAATGATAAAAATAATCAATATATAATTGAAGCATATAGACATTTAATATATATAACAATATTCTTAACCATGTAGATTCACCTCCACTTTACCATGGATATTCTTAATATGTAAATTGACTTTGTTACAAGGCCATGAGCCAATACCATGACTATCAATATCAAATGCCCAAACAACCATAACTTATCTCCTAAGATACTTGTTTGTAAGACATTTTTTTAATTAATGTATTTAATTAAAAGGGCAAAAAAATGTAACGAGAAATTGGAAATAAATCTTAGCCTTTGAATTGTGTGTACTAGTAGGAATATTCTAGAATACTTTATGGAGGTTAGATCACTACCATCCATTTAACGTCCTTGGGTAACCTCACATGAAAATGCATATAGTTAGATTTGTTTTACATAATTTACCAATGGGTAACTGTCCATATTACTATTCCAGATTTCTCATTAACCATTAGACAAAATATTCACTATGACATACAGTAACTTTAGTAAAGGAATAGTAATTTACATATCCATCAACAACCACCCTTGTAGCATATTAACATAAAATTTCTCATGTAACCTTGCATCATTTTCATGATTCATTTAACTTGCATAGTTAATCACATACTTGATATTATAAACATCGTCTGATGCAAGGAATACACATCATAAAAGTAAAACAACAGGAAACCACATCATTAGACACTGATGTTGGAAACCTCGTAGGGTGAAAATGAAATAACTTTTATTTTTATTAATAAAAGCTCATGAGGGTGTTGACACCTCAATCAATGGCTTACAAGGGAGTCCATCCCTTAGCCATTTTCATAAAATATTAGACAGAAATATCATTTAAATAAAAAATATCTAGTTGAAAGCTATTGCAATCATCATGATATCATTTTCCTACAAATCTTTAATCTGTATATATCTGTGGCTTGGTTGTTCCATTGCTGGACCATCCTACAACTCGCACTCATCTACATGGACTATTAATTATTTACCTTTACAGGACCATTAAACTCCACAATAAAATTGTTATGTCATTAAGTGAGATCATTTAGCATTTATACAAATAGATGATAGTTACTAGATCACAACCGTATGGTGGTTTTGCTAACTTTAAAACAAATGTATCTAAAATAATAAACTCTAAACTAATAATGTACAATATCCTAAAGGATTAGTTAACTTTCCGCCCTTAATCTAAAGGGACATCTGTGATACTGAGTAACATTATGAACTTTTGAAACCTTTATTGTCCTAGTGCTTTGGTGAATATATCTGTTTTCTATTCTTAGGTGGGACAATGTGTCATATGAATAAATTTAGCTTCTACATAATGTTGAATCAAGTGATACTTCCTGTTAATGTGCTTGATTCGATCATGAAACTTTGGATTCTTGGCCAAATGAATTGGAGAATAATTATCGAAAAATAAATGAGTTGAATTTGTCTACTTCTCCTACAAGTTTTTAGGTATCCTACAAAGCCAAATGATTTCTTTTGTGGCTTGATATATTGAAATATATTTAGCTTCAGTGGTAGAATCAATAGGAATATATTGCTTGTCTAGCCTCCAACGAATGGTTATTGATCCAAGATTCATTAAATAATTAGAAGTGGAGATACCATTCTCTTTGTCACCATCAAAATCAGAGTCTGAATATCTAGTGAGATGGAAATACATGACTTTGGAGTATTTGATATCAAAATTTTTGAATTCCCTTCAAGTATTTCAACACTCTCTTTGTTGCATTCCAATCACCTTCACAAGGTTGACGCATGAACCTGGAAAGTATTCCTACAACAAAAGTAATGTAAGATCTAGTAGTGGTTAAAAAGTTTGAACTTCCAACAAGTTTCTTGTACTTTGTTGGATCATCAAATGAACTTCCTTCAATGGAAGTAAGTTTCAAATTCTACTCCATAGGAGTAGAACTAGGGTTACAACCCTGCATTCTAAATCGGTTTAATAGTTTTCCAAATTACTTTTCTAAGAAATAAAAATATGCTTGGGTTGTTGATCAACTTCAATTCTTAAATCATAATGCAACAAACCCAAAATCTGTCATGTTAAAAAAAATTACATCTCCCTTTTAACATACACTATATAATTATCATTGTTCCCTGTAATCATCAAATCATCAATATAGAGAATAGATTTATGAATATTCTTGACAAATAAAGTTGCATCATATAGGTTAAAAAAAAAAAAAAATTACTTAAGGATGTACTTAGTTAATTTTTCATACCAAGAATGTGATGCTTGTTTCAGTCCATATAATTCCTTTGCCAATTTTCATACCTTATTTTCTTCACCTTTGATAACAAAACCCCCAGGCTGAACCATGTAGACATCCTCTTTCAAATATCCATTCAAAAATGTCTTTTCATATTGATATGATGTATCCTCCATCATTTTTGTCCTACAAGAGAAACCATAGTTCTAATTGTGTGTCATTTTGTTGCAGGAGCAAAAGTCTTTGTATAATCAACAACTTCATTCTAAGCATAGCCTTTAACTACAAGTCTTCCCTTGTATTTGTCAACTGACCGATCTCCTTTATGCTTGAATTTATAGACCCATTTACAACCAATGGGTTTGATGCCAGTAGGAGGACCCACCAAACTTCATGTGTCATTTTTTTTAAGGGTGTCATATTCTTTCTTCATTGCATCCTTCCATTAATCACAATTAGTAGTTTCTTCAAAACAACTAGATTCACTAATTGTGGAATAATTATATTCACAATCATGAGAAAAATTACCTGTAGAAGAACTACTTGTCTCATAATCACCACATTTTCTTGGAAATTTGTGAACACGAGTGGATCTTCTCAAAGGTTGTTTAAATGGTTGTGAGGGTTTCTCATCTTGAAGTACATGTTCTTCAAGACCACTTTCTCAATCTATAGAAACAACATTATCTTCCAAATTTTCCTCAGTAGAAACATCTTCATGAATTAAAGATGGAAAACCCACAGACTGATCCAAAATGGGAGCCCCCCCTTTAGTATGTGGAACTATACTTTCAGATTGAAAATAAAATTTCTTGGATTTAAATTTCTCTAAATGAGAAATTTGTCTATCAGCATTAGAGAAATATTTTGTAGATTCTAAAACAATGACATCTTTGGAAAGAATATATTTTCATTTATTTTCATCATATAATATGTATGATTTTGAAGTACTGGAATAACCGAGAAAAAAACACTTTTAACTTTTGGCATTTAATTTGTTTCATTGATACTTAGGAATAAGTGCATAACAAGTAGATCCAAAAAATTTAAAGCATTGAACTACTGGTAACCTATTGTACCAAAGTTCATATGGTGATTTTTGGTTGATGACAGAAGAAGGGCATCTATTTTTAATGTATGTTGCACAAAGTACTGCTTGTCCCCAAAAAATTAACTTGATATTTTTGAAAAACATCATTGATATTACCATGTTAAGCAAGGTCCTTCTTGAGTCTCAAATATGTCTATTGTTCCATCACATAGTATCACTATTTCATAACCTAAATTCCGACATTTTTCACTCATTTCATAATGTAATTCCACAACTTGTCACCAATACATATCCTATGCCTTGTGGTTTATTTTCATTAGTTTTCTTAGCTTTTATATGATTAGAGATGATTTAGCCATGATTTACTAATGATGGTTTTTTGTTAAGTTCATTTTCCACAGGGTTCAATTTCCAAAATCTTTCACAAGCCAATTAAACTAGTTGCTACAGGTTGAGTACAGAATAAATTCCTATAGGTGAAAATATCCAATTTCGAGCTTCGACATCTCGGCATGCTTCCAGGGGGAAACTGAGGAAGGTTATTGTCCAAAATGATGTTATAACACCTTCCCATGAGTTGGGTTACACCCAGGTCACACATGTGGGCCTCAAGAAGAAAATCAACATCAACATATTTGCTCAAAATCTGTAGAATTTTCAAAATGCAAGTTTGACCTTGATTTGTGTCAACTAGAGGTGAATCTCGAAAATTCGAGGAAATGGGTTTTTTTACCAATATAAAAATCTATCCATAATTGAAACCATTTCTAAATATTTTCTTTGGTTCAAATGTTACATGTGGGTCTTTAAGGCAAATTCATAAAAAAAAACATCGTTTTTCCATAATTCTAGAATATTGCAAAAGGTGCGAAACAACCAACTTAGGGCATGCTTTCCAAGGAGATGGAGCCGAATGAGACAAATCAAAGAGATGTTTTTGTTGAAAATATGAAATTTTAGGTTCCTTCCAAATATTTTTCAAAAATTCACCAAGTTTAGGAGGACATCCCATTATCTTTTAGGCCAATTTGTTAAAAGTATGCAATTTTCCATAATTAAGGAAAATGAATTATTCATCTTGTAAATCTTATAAATGGCTTAGCCATGTCCTATGGGAGGGAGAGGCCATAAGATTATTTTAATCAAGTTGTGTTATCTGATAAGGATTGAAGAATTGTATGTACAAGACTTATGTTTGATCATTAATACAATTTGATTTAATAAAGTTTGATTTATTCCACAAATTCTCAATGAGTGCTGTAGTTCTTTCCGGTTTCTAAGTGTTGATTTAGTTTAACTTGTTCCATGTGTGGGAAGGGCCCACCATGGTCTGTGATCAAGTTCCTTCATTAGATTAAGATTTAGGATTTATATATTTCATGTAGATTGGTTTTCAGATTAAGGATCTAGAGTTATTATGAGAATTGTGTTTTGTATATACAACTTCGTGTTGTTAGCTGAAGGAAAAATGATTCTTTAATTAGCGTTGTTATATTTGCTGAAGGTTTCATTTTTGTGCTTAAGTAATCCTTGTAGAGATAACATCCAATTGAATTTCGGTAGCGGTTATCATGAAATTACTTACCATGTGTCGAGAATATTAATACATTCCTCTGAGTTAGACAAGTTGCAATATGAGTAACGCAGTAACTCAGTGGGGTACATGAATGAATTGAGGATTTTTCTGCAGATTTAACTATCAATGTTAAGTATAAAACTGTTAAGTGTTAATTATTAATTAAGCTTGTAGCATTACTTCGAACCATTGGCATAATAAAAGCATGATTTAATTGAGAATTGAAGCCTAATCCTTTTTGGATGTGTTGATGCCATTGGTATGGAATATCGATTTATGGATTATATTAGTTAGCTTCTTCTAAATGTTTGTAGGATTGGAATTCCTATCAATTTATTGGATGCATCCTGGGACTAGGCTTGGATCAATTGTATAATTTTCCATTCTGTAATTATACAAAGTCACTCTGTACTTACACAGAGTGATTCCATACTTAAACATGTCTTGTAATATCATATTTATATAAAAGAAAAAAAATGACATGATGAGATATTGATGGCTATAATTCAGTTTTGAGATCCAATAGATTGAAAGTGTGGTTGAATTTAGAGTTGTAGGTTAATTTCCATAAAATAGATTTTTCGAGTTTGATTGCCATGCTTCTAAATTAGAATGAACTTCGATCTTTAGAATCCTTTAAATTTGAATGTGTTGACATAGCTAGTTAGAGACTTGTTAATTAGTTTTCTTTTGAAGTTTTCCAGAATCTAATGTTTGTTGATTTTCATCTAGGGACTTAGACTTGGTGATTAGATTTGTTGGATTATCTATTTTCTTTAATTTAAAATCATTTGAGTTAGAATTAGTTTTGTTTAAGATTGAAATTAGAATAATTTTGATATTGAATGATAATTAGTTTTGTTTGATTTCAGATTTCTAAATTTTATTGTTTGAATTGTAGTTAATTTTTACTTGCATTGAGATTAAGTTTGATTGATTTACTTTACTTAGATTGATATTAAAATTCTTTATTTTCATTATGTACTTAATTCATAAATAGGAATTTGATGTTAATTTACATTAGATGCTCTGATCCCGCATTACCCGAGCTTGTGCCTCTAATCCTTACGACCCCAGATTGATAATTTAATGTTGGAATTATAACACATATAATTTCCGAAACACCATTTTGTTGTGGATTATTTAAGATAATCAAATGAAAACAAAATAATATCATAGAGATAGAAACATGGTGGAAAAGGATTTCATTGTGAATGTATATTATCACAAAGAATGATGATACAATATATACATCAAGATATGTCTCAAGTTAGTTAGTCTATCTTGGACATGCAATCTCTTGGTTCAGTGAATATCTTAACCACACATTAATCTAGGAGGCTAACTAGTTGGAGAGAATCTCTCAACCAACTATACCTCAAAAAACTCCCATGTACTAAGAACAGTCTCATTCTAGAATTGATGAGCACACCAGAGACAAGTAGGAAATATATTTTCCAAGTTTCATAATTTTATTATTTTGGAATTACTAATCGTGAGAATGATGATAACATTCCCCCCCTCAATCATAAGTATAGAGTAATAACCTGGTACCATCTCCAAGTCTTCATGTTGAAATTACTTAGTTGAACCTCAATGAAAAACTACATGAAAAGACCACAAAAAATGGATGCTGAATGCTCCAATATGATGAGAGAAAACCAAGAGTATTGAATTAGCTACAGGTATGGCACATCCTTGAAAATGCTTGACAGCTTAATCTAATGCCAGGATACAATGCAAAAGGATCCATCTATCCTTTGTTGGGTCCAATGACCATCCAAGTGAACAAAAATTCCCACAGTTTCTCTCAATCAACATCTTGATCGCTTGTTCACTGACAAATTTTGATCCCCCCTAGAAAATTTTGTTGTTGTCAAAACTTTCTATCTGAAAACCATCATCATCAATTCCTCCCTTTGTCAGCTGAAAGGAGAGACCATAAACATCTGCATTTGTTTTGAAATCACCCCCTTAAGATGTAGGAGGTTTTACTGTTGTGCCCCCCCTTTCAAGTGTATGTGAGTACCATCTTTTCACTGTTGGATGTGATATTTGTCTTCATGTGAGATTGAATAATGTGGTAAAACGTGTGTAATAGTTTTATTCTTGTCATCCACTCCCAAGCATTAATCCATACATAATTAATCTTGAACATAGCTAGTTTATTTTGTTTGCAACATCTCTCTGACAAGTGATTCTTCTTGCCACAATGGTGACAAGTATGGAGATCAAAAAAATGATTTTCCATATGACTTGTCCTTTGAAAATGTTGGCATTTTGGTTTTTCTTCAACTTTCTCATTGATTTCTAATGTTGCTTGATCAAGACATCCTCTATTGATTAATTTGATTGGTTTTTAATAATCAGGAATATGCAAATTGTTGTCATATTTTTCATATCCTAAACCATGCCTATTTTTGTTGATTTGGATTTCCTCACATTGTTTGATGATTGGCTTGGAACAAGAAGGTTGAACTTGATCATGTGCAACTTCTACACTTGAAGTTGTACTGTTGAGTGTCTTGGAATCATCTTCATCATTTGAATTTGTATTGTTGAATGGATAAAAAACATGATGCTTCTTCTGTAGCTCATCACATTGTAGTTGTGATTCAAGTTGGATAAATTCAATGGTTTCAGGTGCATAACGTAGACGCCTTTTAATGTCAGCAAGAGTGGCTTTTCTGATTTTCACTATGTCCTCAACAATTTATAGTATCAGATCATTCAAAAACTCTAACAATTGAATACATTTCTCCATTTGAACTCATTCACTTGAACTCATGCACTTACTTGAAAATTTTAGGGTGTTGGCTACTATAAAAAATGAACCCAAGTTAATGATTCATTCAAGGCTTGGGTTTTGGGCTCAACTGATAATGCACCCTTGTCACTACAACGTGACAATGATAACTTCATCATTGTGAGCTTTTACTTATCTTCAATTTGACTTTTGATGCATTTAATAAAAAAAAAAATTCTTTTGAGTCATAACATTCATGACCCACAAATACATGACTTTAACTCTGTCTCAGTTGAATTAGCTAAAGAAATGACTTTTTAAACCCCAGGAAGTAAAAACATTACTTTGATTTACAACTTTATCACTCCAAATTTACAAAAACAAATTACACCTTATCACTCCAAAAAAATATCTTCTCATCACTCCCATACAAAATATACCCTTATTATTACATACCACTCTTATCCCTCCATAAAAAACTTTATAATCACTCTTTAAAAAAGAAATTACGTGTTTCCCAATAAACTATTGATTACAACTTTATGAAATCACTTAAATTCGCGTTGCCTTTTAAACGTTACAAGTTATGCATGTAAAGGTATATTCACCATTGATTTTATGCATATAAAAATTTAAGTACCATTAGCCATACATGTCTTTTCAAAATCTTCTCGGTGATAATACTTTGAAATCCGTCCAATGGCAGGTACATTCAAAGTGAAGATGCGTGAAGACACATTAAGAATTGATTAGAAATCCAGAGACCTATAGATTGGTACTCTGGGAGTAGAAGCATTTGATTTGCATTGTACAAAGAGAGTTGACTGTAATTGGAGACCCAGTTGTGCCCACAATACATATATAGAAGAAATTTGAACAACTAATTATTTACTAAGAAATGAGGGTTTTTTTTATGGAAATGAAAAGAATGCTAGATATTGAAAATTGTCTGAACCACTTAATGGTCATGCTATAATATTTAAGAATCCTCTGTGGAGGAAGACAGTGGAGTCTAGTCACGATTGGGCATAAGCAGTGACCTTCGCAAAAAAATGTGTTTGAAGGGATGACAAACAAATTGGATATGTGGGATGAGGTTACCAATTGTATGGGTCCAATAATGGGCATAAAAGCTACAAAACGAGTTGGTTTTTATTATATGGATTGGCTCTTTCAAATAGTTAGTCGAAAAAATAGGTTACTGTGAAATCAGTTATGAAGAAGTCACAGATGACTTACCATCATCTGAATTAGTAGTGAGTTTTATCCACAGAGATGGAGGGAACGAATTTTACACATGAATTGACACATAATTAATGGAAAACTTAATGCATTAAACTGCTACTCATTGTATGTTGCATGAATATTCTAACTCTCAAACACTCACCATACATATGAAATTATTTGGAATATTTTGTGCACACGGTCCTTACACACAATCCATACTGGGCATCCACAGTGGCTAATCTCCACATGGATCTCCACGGAGGTGCTGCAGATGTTCACACCGGCTACTAAGTGATTTTCACTCGTGCGTAGAAACACTAGTTTCCTTGGAAAATAACTACCACACACTTGGTTCCATGCAGTTCCACACTTTCCAATGATATTCCACGATGCTGTACACAGTATTTTTTGGCTTAAGAGGGATGAATTGTGGTCTCACCAATCCAAAATGAAGTTTCTCACACCCACAAAGTGATTTGAATACACTTTTGTTTCGAAGGGAGACTATGGATATTTTATGCACTTTTAAATTTTTTAGATTACACAATCTATTCTCACGCATCCATCACGTAGGATAAATTGATAATCGATGGTTATATCCAACCAAAAGATGGAGTGAATCATGGTTTTGCTAAAGGCATAGTGACTCAGCAAGAACAATATAAATTTGATGTTGAAGGGATGTTGCGGGAGTGCAGTGTGAAGGTTGGCTTGAATCGAACATAAGAGTGAAGGACTCTGCATGAGTTCGAGGAGAACGGGCTTCTCTATAGTTTTAAAACTGTAACTTTGTGTGTTGTGTGGATTCCTTGTTTGATGGTGGAATGGTTAACCATTCGACCTTAGTTTGATTCGATTTTAGAAAGGAACACGAATTTATCTATTATATGATTTTCCCTAATGAATAAAATCTCACTAAACACAAGTTTTGATATGGCCATCATGTTTCAACTCCATGGAATATCTCCACACAATTGTCAACCCTCGCAAGCAGATCTACTTACTTGCATCTCCCAGCTCTGTCATAGGGAACCATCACTGGTTGCTTTACTCGATTGTTGTATGTGCCTCCTCTATGCCATGATTTTCAATGCTCTCCGACTCCTCTATTGGCAATATTTTCAATGCAGACTTTAGATTTATGTTGCAATGACCTTACTGTGAAGCACCCATCTCCCTATGAATGGTCTAATGAATCTAGTTTAGATCTTTGATGGTGATCTAGATTAGCTACAAGCTCTATCCTCTTTGCTTTCATTTAATTGTTGCACCTCATGTCAAGATATTCCATGGAAAACTATTATTGATTTGCTCAAGCCCTAAGGACTATGAATTTTCTTATACCAATTGAATATAATTAAATGAAAACAAAATAATATCAGAGAGACAAAAACATGGCAGAAAAGGCTTTAACCTTGAATATATATTCTCACAAATAATGAAGATATAATATATACATCAAGCTATGTATTAAGATAGTTAGTCTATCTTGGACATGCAATATCTTGGTTGAGTGAATATCTCAACTACACACTAATATAGGAGGATACCTAGTTAGAGAGAATCTCTCAACCAATTAGACCTCAACAAAATCCCAAGTATTAGGAACATACTCATTTTAGAATTGATGAGCACATCAAAGACAAGTATAAATTATATTTTCCATGTTTTATAATTTTACTATTTTGGACTTATTGATTGTGAGTATGAGGCTAACATATGGAATAGTAGTTTCGTGTTGGACATCATTATCTCTTAAATATTGTTCAAAATCTTTAAAAGTATATTCACCTCCATTCTCTCTTTGTAATGTACCAATATTATGTTGAAATTCTTTTTTAGCCATAGCATGAAATGTATTAAACATATAAAAAACTCGTGACTTTTCCTTCAAAAGATAAACCCAGGACATCCTCGAATAGTCATTAATAAAGGTGAGTATATTTTTATTTCCATTGGAAGTTGGTACAGGCATAGGTCCACATAATTTTGAATGTATGAGACTTAATATTTCGGAAGATCTAGAAACATAACTAGAAATGGCTATTTACAATGTTTCCCCAAAGTGAAAGCATCACATGTTGTTATTTTTCTTGGAATAGTGGGTAGACCTTTAATGGCTTGCTCTTTCATAATTCTAATGTTGTTATAGTTGATGTGACCAAATCGTGCATGCCATAATAAACTAGAGGGAAAAATATTATTTTGTTGCACTAATAGAGTTGAATTTGTAGCATATTGTGTAGTACATGGTGTACTATTTAATCCCAATAGTGTAGCTTCTTCAACACTAGGCGTACTTACTGAATTATCACTTTCTCTACGGATTTCAATAATTTCATCAAAAATATGGATGGAATGTTATTGTTGTCTAATATGAATGAGGGACATGAAGTTCCTCTAAAATTGTGGTATATAAAGAACATCCTTTAAAACATAATCTACTAAATGTGGAATATTTAATTTAATTGATCCAATTATTGATGGTTTAACATTAAGTTTATTAGCAAAATATACAAAATCATCAACATTATCACTAAAAATTTCAAAGGATATCTTCGGAATGCCATATGACAGATAGCACCTAAATCTAAAACCCAACTGTCCTCCGATGAAGAAAATGTAGTATTAAAATCATTATCAATGCTGAAATTGTAGTGAGCAACTATATAATGAGTAGACTCATTTTTTTTTACTTTTGTCAGAAGGTGTTTGCTCTTTCTTATCATTAATTCCCTCTTTCTTATCATTATTAATCTTCTCCCAAGCAACCCTACAATTAACTAAACTATGACCAATTTTTCCACATCTATAATATTTGATATTTGGTTTATTAGATTAAAAATTCTTCTATGTCTAGTCATTTTGTTGTCTATCACCCTCATTGTTGTTATTTTTGCCCCCCTGCCTCTAAATTTTCTTCTACCTCGGCCTCTGGGATTCTTGCCACCTCTAGAAGATTCACCTTGTGATTTATGTTCCTTTTGTGTATGGCACAAGGTTTTTGCATTTAAATTAGAAACATACTCATTCTTCCCAAAATCGTTTTCTCTTTCTGCAATTTCATTCACTAGTTTTTCAAAATCAATGTCCTTTAATATTCCACTAGCTTGGAGAGATTCCATGTAGTGAGAATACGTAGCATGTAGTGCCATGACGAAAGAAGTTAATTGTAAGTCTACTTTAGTACCCATGGATTCTATATCATGAAAAATAGTCATGGTTCCATAGGCTAATTTCATTGGATCATTGTCTTTCATCTCCAAATTAACTAATTTAAAGAACAAATGAATAATCTCTAATTTAGAATGTGTCATAGAGTTCCTTTAAAATGTCTAATTCTTTATATGTTGTCTTACAGGAATGCATGTATCTACTTACCTATTTTGAGACTGTTGTTTTAATTATAACATAGGCTTTATTTTTCTTCACTTTCTAGATGGCACAATATTTGTCATCATCTACAGGTTCTTGTGCAATTTCTTTATTGTCTCTATCCTTTTTCCTTGGAAAACACACTGCCTCAAATAATTAAAAATCAATTCACTCTTGAGTTTTCTTATCCATTCTGGGTAATTTTGTTCCCGAAAAGGACAACTCCAACTAACAAAATTATGAATGTCATATCTAAATGAAATAAAAAAAACTTTTAATAATTCCGATGATCTGCAAAACTTTGTATGAAAATATGTCACCTTCCATAAAAAATATGAAAGTAGATTGAAGATCTTGTGGACAAAGTTTTCGCACCAACAATTTAACAAATATCAACTAAAATCTCCACCAATTAACAATTTTCTAGATATAAATACACATTGATACATACATTAAGTAAAATCATTAAGTGAAATCATTTAGAATTTATAAACATAGAGGATAGTTACCACATCAAAACCTTCTGGTGGTTTTTATATCTATCAAATAAATATATCTAAACTAATCAAATCTAAACTAACAGTGTACAATATCCTGAAGGATTATATAATATTACATGCCACCATGTTAAACATAATTTAGCCTTTGCACAAGTCACCATCATTTCCTTCCATTATTTTCGTCAGCATACGTTGCTATTATGATTACATAAAGTATTAATCAACCAATAATCAGACTTTAATAGTTATTCTTCAACATCTACTTATGTGCATACATTAAATGTAAATATAATATTGCAACATGCTTCTTCTAACAACACTGCTCATGAAATAACTATAAGCAGATAATTATCAAATCATGTCAAAATAAATACCACATTACTATGATCCTTCTCGCATAAGCACACATTATTTTCCAAAGGAAAACCATTGTAACCATCCATTTTCATTTAAATGATACTAGCATCTTCGCTTTGATTTCCATGCAGGTAATTAGATAAAACATATTCAAAGAAAGTGAGCCCCTCAACTTTTTCTTTGTGCATGTAACTAAATAACCTTTCCAATAAAATATATTATTATTATTATTATTATTATTATTATTTATTATTATTATTATTATATGATACATGAAAATGCATTCCCCCTTCTAAGGGAACTCTATCATAATAGACACCATTATCATTCATGCAAATGCAAGTCCCTTTTTGAAAAAGCATATTTTCAAAGTGAGGGCTATTCACAATGTCTATTATACATGCATTTTTCTAAAAGAAAACCAATTGTTAATTATTATTTCTTGTGCATGGATATACATATTTTTCAAAAAGAAACCTAATTCATTTATTACATGTAATAACTTGTTTTCTTTTCCAATGTATAACATAATAATTATTGTTTTCTACACACAAATCCATCTTTCTCTCTAAAGGTTCTAAGGCTAATTATTTTCTTTGCATGCCTATTTCTTCTCAAAGAATCCAACATCATAAGTATACCTTTCATGGATGCAAAAATCATATTCTTTTCCAGAGATCAAACACAATATTCATATTTTTCATGCAAGAAAATAACATATTTCTTTTGAAGAAATCTAATCCATTAACTATTGGTTTTCATGCATGAAAATAAATGTCCATGTTCTCAAAAGGAGAGTTTAAACATAATAGCCATTAAACACATGTTTCAATTTCAATAATTCTAACACACTTTTGGTGTTTTCCCTACATGTCATTATATATTTATATAACACATTTATTTTTCTTTGCGCATGTACTACATAATCCATTTTTTCCAAAGAACTAATGCATAGCACCATTATTTTGTGCAAAACCACTCCTCTTTTTGAAGAATTTAATACAATAATGCATATAAAATATTTTCTTTTTTGGAAGAATCTAATACGATAATGTATGAAAAGACATTTCACTTGGACATCTAATACAATCATGCATGCAATTAATATCTCCTTTTCAAGCATTAGCATAAGAATTTATTTTAAGAATTTAAATATAATGGGTATTATTATTGTGCATATATTCCTATTAAGAGTTTATAGGAATCATGCTAATATCTCCAAAGAAATTAATAATCTAATTTTGTGTGATAATTTTTTAGCAATCTTTTTTTATTTAATGAAATAATTTTTTTGTCTCTTTTCATAAAAATAGTTTACATACATTTTTTTCATGAAAAAAGACATGATTTCTTTAATATTTTTGTGTGGAGGTTTCATGTGTGTTCTCTTTCCAAGAAAAATAACATCTCTAATTTATTGTCAGATATTTCCAAAAGAGCACTGTGTAATATGTGTGATCCATCCAACATTTCAGATGGTGACTCCATCCGTTATCATGGACCAAAGAGAGCCTTGTCGCTATTTGAAATGTTGGACGGATCGCACATATTACACAATACTATTTTGGAAAGCCGTGACAATATGATTAACTGTGGAAGTCTCCAATAACTCATCCCTAGCTTATCTTGTCATGTGCATGAACTAAAGCAACCTTATCAAGAACCACATGGTTTCTTTATCTTTAATGTATAAAGTTCTCATGTATTCTTTCCAAAAAGATATCATAGTTAATCCATTTTTTATGCATGAAAATGAGGCAACCTTTTTAAGATTTACTAATCTTTTAATGTGCATAACCTAAAAACGAGATCTTTTTTCAAAATATTAATATAGTTAATTCTACTTTTTACCATGATTGTCTGCAAAAACAATATATATTTTCTTTTTATCATGACTAAACACAAAATCATTATGTTCTTTTCAAGAACACCACAACAAGAATTATCTATTTATTTTTAATCAAAAAGATAGAATTACTTATCTCTCTCACTAACCATGGTGAGAAAATTAGTTATGGTACGTTCTAAGATTTTTTTTTTTTTTTTTTTAACTTCTTGGTCCTTTACATGCAGGGTTGTTCTTGAGCAATTGTCATGCAGAATATCAATTGCAAGAATATTTAAACAAAAAATAATTACTTATATACAATCTCTTTTTCCATATTACATATTACAGCTTCGATTCTTATCATTTTCCAAAAGCAATAATGCATGTAAAATAATTATCTTGACCCAACAGTGTTAACATATCTTATCTTGGGCATCAATCATTTAGGTCCATTTAATAAAAATTAACAAAATACTTATCTTTCAAAAACTGGAATTCGTTGTGCATGAATCTCCAATAGTTGCGATGTCAAAGAATGACAACAAAGGTTCTACAACAATGTCACCCAAAAATATTTATCTACAATCTCTTTTTCCACATGACAGCTTCGATTCTTATCATT
This sequence comes from Pinus taeda, assembly GCA_000404065.3. Lineage (NCBI taxonomy): Eukaryota > Viridiplantae > Streptophyta > Pinopsida > Pinales > Pinaceae > Pinus > Pinus taeda. The sequence goes on from APFE030646589.1 coordinate 29,644, forward strand.
TTCCAAAAACAATAATGCATGTGAAATAATTATCTTGACACAACAGTGCTAACATATCTTATCTTGGGCATAAATCTTTATGTCCTTCTAATAAAAATAAACAAAATACTTATCTTTTAAAAACTGGAATTCGTTGTGCATGAATCTCCAATAGCTGCCATGTCAAAGAATGACAACAAAAGAAAGGTTCTACACCAATGTCACCCTCTGCGAACTAGTGGCACTAGCCCCAAACATTTCTGCTTGGAAGCCGTCAGAAAGTGATGACACAGCAAGAGCCACGCAACGCCATGGACCGCATTACTACTCGCAGTAGATAGATATCTTCCCTTTCTATAATATGGTTTGGTATGCATAATTGTTTTCATTATATACATCAACTTTGTAAAAAGAGAATCCATGAACTTGCCTCGTTTTCCATAAAACGAATCTCCCGCAAATAAATAATGAGCAAGGAAAAATATTTAATAATTTATTTATCAAGAAATACTTGTTGCTATTAATTGTTTCATCAAAATTATCTTGCTATTAGTTGTTTCAATATAGTAATTAATCTTGATAAGATATTATTATTATTAATTGTTTCATCAAAATTATCTTGCTATTAGTTGTTTCATCCTAAAGACAAAGGTGAAAAAATCCATTGGTCCTAAAGAATAAATAGTATCAATGGATTTTTTCACCTTTGTCCTAATGATGGACCACACTAACTAGTTTGAAAGGTCGACCAAATAATAATGATGTAATTAATACGAAAGACATTCTTGTTTACTATATTTTTATTGGTAATATTTTTTTTTGTAATACTATTTCTATTATTATATATTTTATTAATGGTAAATACAAATGAAAGTATCAACCACATTATTATTTTTAATGTGATTGTGCTGGTTGTTAATTATTATTAATAATTTATTGTTTAATAAATTAATAATTATTAATGATTTATTAATTACTAATTAAAAAATATTTATTTGTTCATAATTAATTATTAAAGATTTATTCATATTATTATTATACATTAATTGTTTAGTTAATAATTAATAATATTTATTATTAATTAATAATAATAATAATAGTTATCATTGTTGTTATTAATAAATATTATTTTTATTATATTATTATTTAATAATAACTATTTATTATTAAATTACTATTTAACAATAATAAATTATTAACCATGGATAATTTATAAACCATGGTTGACTATGCATAACTATGGTTGATTTTCATATCAACACAATTTTTGTGACAATGTGACGTTCAACCATGGTTGACCATGATTGATCATGGATGATCATGTTTGATTTTATAAAACATGGTTGACTGTGATTGACCATGTTTGAGCATGGTTGATGATGGTTATCATATTGAGACAATCTTTGACATGATGCAACATTGGACCATGGTTAAGACAATGATTGATTTTCATATTGAGACAATCTTTGTCACAATGTGATGTTTTTCCATGGTTGACCATGATTGATTTTATAAAATATGGTTGACCATGGTTGAATAATATTAAACCCAAGAGACTAACATTATAAAACCAAGGTATATAAACCCTATGATAAATATTATAAACAATAAAATAAACATGGTTGACCATGGTTGATTTTCGTACTAAGAAAATCCTTGTCACAATGTGACATTGGACCATGGTTGACCATGCTTGATTATGGTTTACTTTCAAATCGACAAAATCTTCATCACAATGTGACATTGGACCAAGGTTGACCATGGTAGATTCTCAGATTGAGACAATATTTGTCACAATGCGATGTTAGACCATTGTTGACCATGCTCAATATTATAAACCCGAGTGAATAATAAATCCTAGGGATTAATACTAAAAACCAAAGGGATTATAAACCTAAGGAAATAATATTAAACCCTAGGAATATGGACCCTTAGATTAATAAACCCAAGTGATGGATATTATAAATCCAATGGAGTAATAAACCCAAGCGATAAAACTTATAAACCCAAGGTATATAAACCCTACGATAATTATTATAAACCCTTAAATAAACATGATTGACCATGATTGCTTTCCATATTGACACAATCCTTGTCATAATGCAACGTTGGACCATGCTTGACCATGCTTGACTATGATTGAATTTCGTACTGAGAAAATATTTTTCACGATGGACATTGACAATGGTTGATATTAATATTGAGACAATCATTGTTGCAATGCGACATTCGACCATGGTTGGCTATGATTGACCATGGTTGACCATGATTGATATATAAATTGAAGGGAATAATAAACCCAAGGGAATGATATTATGAACCTAACGAAATAATGAACCCCAATGGATTAATACTAAAACCCCAAGGGATTATGAAACTAGGGGAATTATATTAAACCCAAGGGACTAATATTATAAACCCAAGTTATAAACCCTGAAACAAATATTATAAACAATAAAATAAACATGGTTGACCATGTTTTATTTTCATATTGAGAAAATCTCACAATGTGACATCAAACTATGGTTGATGATGCCTAACAATGGTTGTTTCATATCAAGAAAATCATTGTGACAATGTGACATTTGACATTATTAATCCAATGGAATAATATACCCAATGGATAAAACTTAAAAACCAAAGGTATATAAACCCTAAGATAATTACTATAAACCCTTAAATAAACATGATTGACCATGGTTGATTTCCATATTGACACAATCCTTCTCAGAATGCAACGTTGGACCATAGTTGACCATGGTTGACTATGATTGATTTTCATGTCGAGATAATCTTTGTAGAAATGCGTTGTTGGACAATGGTTGGCCATGGTTGATATTCATATTGAGACCATCATTGTCATAATGCAAGATTCGATCATGGTTTGCTATGATTGACCATGGTTGACTATGATTGATATATAAAACGCAAGGATTATTAATAAACTGAAGGGATTGATATTATAAACCCAACGGAATAATAAACCACAAGGGATTAATACTAAAACCCCAAGGGAATATTATTATAAAACCAAGGTATATAAGCCCTAAGATAAATAGTATAAACACTAAAATAAACATGGTTGACCATGGTTTATATTCATATTGAGACAATCATTGTCACAATGCAACGTGGGACCATGGTTGACCATGCTTAACTATGGTTGATTCATATCAAGGAAATATTTGTCACAATGCGATGTTCGACCATGATTGACTATGTATGATAATATTTGATTTTATAAAACATGGTTGAACATGGTTTACCGAGGATTACCATGATTGACCATGGCTAACCACGATTATCATATTGAAACAATCTTTCTCATAACGTGACATTGGACCATGTTTGAAATAATGACTCATTAATATTGAGACAATCATTCTCACAATGCGACATAGGAGCATGACTGACCATGATTAACCATGGTTGACCACAATTGATTTTATAAAATATGGTTGGCAATGGTTGACCATGATTGAATTTATAAAACATGGTTGACAATTATTGACCATGATTAACAATATAAACACAAGGGAATAATAAACCCTAGGTATTAATACTAAAAACCCAATGGATTATAAACCTAAGGGAATAATATTAAACCTAGTAATATGAACCCTTATATTAAAAGACCCAAGGGATTAATAAACCCAAGTGATACAAAATTTTATAAACCCGCAGTACATAAACATTGAGATAAATATTATAAACACTAAAATAAACATGATTAACCCTGGTTGATCATTGTTGATTTCCATATTGAGACAATCTTTGTCACAATCCAAAGTTCAACCACGATTAATCATGCTTGACCATGATTGATTTTCATAAGGAGACAGTCTTGTCACAATGTGATGTTGGACCATGGTTGACCATGCCTGATTTCGATATTGAGACAATCATTGTCACAATGTGACATTAGAGCATGGTGACTAGGGTTGACTATGGTTGTCCGTGATTGACCATGGTTGACCATGATTAATATTATAAATCCAAGGGATAGATATTATAAACCCAAGGGAATAATAAACCGAAGGGATTAATACTAAAAACCAAAGGGATTATGAACCCAAGGGAATAATATTAAACCAAGGGACTAATATTATAAATCAAAGATATATAAACCCTAAGATAAATATTCTAAACACTAAATAAACATGGTTGACCATGGTTTATTTTCATATTGAGACAATCCTTGTCAGAATGCAATGTTGGACTGTGGTTAAACATGCTTAATGATCGTTGATTTTCATATAAAGACAATCTTTGTCATAATGCAATGTTCGACCATGGTTGAACATGATTAACCATGGATGACCGTGCTTGATTTTATAAAACACGGTTGAACATGGTTTACCAAGGTTGACCATGAGTGACCATTGTTGATCATGGCTGACCATGATTATCATATTCAAACAATATTTGTCACAGTGCAATGTTGGACCAGGGTTGAGACAATGATTGATTTTCATATTGATACCATCTTTGTCACAATGCAATGTAGGAGCATGGCACACTATGATTAATCATGGTTAACCATAATTGAGTTTATAAAATGTGGTTGACCATGGTTAACCATTATCAATATTATAAACCCAAGGTAATTATAAACTCTGCAGATTAATACTAAAATTCCAAGGGATTATCAACCTAAGGCAGCAATATTAAGCCCTAGGAATATGAACCCTTAGATTAATAAACCCAAGGGATTGATATTATAAACACAAGGGATGAAAATTTATAAATCCAAGTTATATAAACGTTAATATAAATATTAGAAACCCTAAAATAAACATGGTTTACTGTGGTTGATTATAGTGAATTTCTATATTGAGATAATCCTTGTCACAATGCAATGATGGACCATGGTTGACCATGATTGGTTTTCATATTGATACAATCTTTGTCACCATGTGATGTTGAACCATGGTTGATTTTCATATTAAGACAATCATTGTCACAATGCAAAATACAACCATGGTTGAGTACGGTTGACCATGATTGATAGTATAAACCCAAAGGAATAATAAACCCAAGATATTGATATTATAAACCCAAAAAATTAACATTAAAAACCCAAAAAATGAAATAACTTAAACCCACTTCGATAAATAAACAACATAATTTTGATCATATGTCTTCGTCAATGTGTCTATCCTCAATGTACATACCTATGTTAAATGAGCATCTCAAAATTTGATTCGCCATTTCATATAGAATGCGGTTCCATAAAATTATATGCAAAATAATACTTTGTGATGATTTCATTTACCTTTCATAAAGAAGTGAGTTGTTGGGTAAGAGAAATTAAATATCGTCTTAAAGTTTTTTTTAACCGAGCACATAGATGAAAATCTTGATGACGATATTCATTAAATGTCTAAAAAATTTATATTCCATGTATATAATTTTATTTAGAAATGATAGATATTTTTGGTTATTTTCAAATTTAATTATGATTTCATAATTAATTAATTTTTATAATTGATTCATATCATGCAAACAAGTTTTCCAATTTATCAAATCATCAAGAAAATATGTTAGCAGACATGTCAATCCAAATGAAATATAAACATAAATATTTAAATAAATGATGATTTAAATATTATTGTAATTTTTTTTATATAATTCTATATATTTTATAGTCTTATTAATCTTTTGATTTTATATATTTTTCTCAATTTTAAATCTTTATATTATTATACGAATCTTATAAATTTCTATAAATGTTTATGTTCTTATATATTTTACATTGTTTTTGTTATTGATTAATATTTTTTTGTGATTTTGATTTCTCAATATTTTTCTAATTATTTTTTATGATTATATATATATATATATTCAGTAAAATAAATTGATAAATAATTATATTCTAAGTTAAATTTGAATATTATAATTTTTTATAATTATTTAAAATAATATATAAGTTCTAAAATTAAAATAAATCACATTTAAAAATATTTTTATCATCTTTAATAGTTGACATCTCTCATATTTTAAAACAATTAATTTTCCTCATGGAAATGTAGATAACTGCAATAATGTCTAACATAATTCTTTTGGGTTAAAGAATTGGGATTGCAAACATGATGCTAATTCATCAATATTAAGAAATCATTGCAATAATGTTTTACGTAGTTTTATGGGTTTCAAAAGTGGGGTTTAATAAAGAGCAGTTAAGCCAGTGAGCTTTCGAGGAGCAAATCAGTTTAATAAATAGCAGTTAATTGTAAAACCTAGTAAATTAGTGCAATAATGTTAAGCGTAGGATTTTCTGGTTCGAGAATTGGGATTTGTTTTGTGTAGGATTCTTTGGTTCGAAGAATTCGGATTTGATTAGCGCAGAATTGGGATTTGTTTTGTGTAGGATTTTTTGGTTCGAAGAATTAGTATATGATTAGCGCAGGATTCTCTGGTTCCAAAATTCGGATTTTTTTAATAATGATCAGCTAAGCTTAGAGATGTTAACGCACAAAATATAGCAAATCACTGCAGTCACGTTTAATATCAGTTTTTAGGTTAAGGAAGTGGAACTATTTAATAAAGAGCAGTAAACTTAATTATAGGTTGTACTCACCTAGATTTTCCTAATCGGCTGGCGATATGGTCTTCTAGACAAAGCCTGTTCCAGACCTAAAATCGATAAAAACAAGTTCAAGAGCTTTGTCCGTTATGAATTTAAAATAATCCGAAAAAATAAGAGAGAGTTCAGAACTTTGTCCCTTTGTACAGTGTTCAGTGCTCTTGTTTTCTGGGTTTGCTCAAGTTTCAGTTCACTTTGTGAATTTCGATGATGTCCGTTTGTGTAGACTAATTAATCATATTTAATATTGTTGTAGGTTAACTACACCAACTATTCATGCGATCTTCTTAATTGACTGGTGATATGTTCTTCGATCGTATTTTCATATAGTCGATTTCATTTCCACAGCGAAGGCAGCCAACAGTAATAAAATAATACAGCTTTTAAAATATTTTAAACTTTAAACTATTACACAAGTTTTATTGCAGTCATTTTGGTTTAGGCGCTACTATTTCTCGAGAACTAGAAAGATGTGGAGGATATTGGATCACATTTGTGAAGAATTACAGAATTTCTGCAATGCTGAAAGGTAAAAAAGAGCACCGAGAAGTTAAAAATTAAAGATTTATCAAATATTATGATTTCGCCTCGCATAGAGGGTTATAGATTGTTTACTTACCCAAACGAAGACTGTGTTTAATGCCTATGAGAAATGCGTGGATAATAAGCAGGACTAAGAAGGGATCTCATAAAACTGGTTGGCTCTTCAATATTATCTTCACTGTAAACATCAAACACAATACCATATCCCAATGAATTCTAATTTCATTTTGACAGGAGTCCTGGACCCTTACTATACAAGAAAACCCCATCAACTTTCTCATGAGCTGCCAATCAAAGATGAAAATGAGAAGTAAATCGTAATCAGGGAAAAAATTAGAGCACAAACAGATGGCCACCGCCCTCCCTCGACTGCTTTTTTAACTTCTTTCCACATCACCAACCAACTATGAAAATTCTGTTAAGAAATTTTCTACATAAAATAAATAATTATTGAGGGGAATAAATATAAAAATAACGAGAAACAACTATAAATTCGGGGAAAAACTCAACCTAATAAGATTTCATTAGCATTGGCCAAAACCCTGGCCAATACGACCAAGTGAGCCTTCACCTCTCACATTCAAGTCTTGCATTACAATGAAGTCTTTCCAGCCTTTTCTAAGCCCTATTACATATAATACCATGGGCATAATATTATGAGTGCACAATACCATGTACCCCAAAACCATCATTATTTAAGCTGGTCAACTTTGATTCTATCCTTAGTCAAGTTTACCTAACAATCCCCCCTTAAACTTGAATTGGGGTTTCTTGACTAACTCGAGTCAAACTTGCTAAGTGAGACAATCTTGCTCACTCTAGCTCTTACCCTCCTTAGAAATTTTTCCTGGGGTATTGTTAACACGACATCCCCCTATCACTTAGGTGTAACCTACACTTTACCGGTGATCACTAAGGGGTATGCCTTACCAGGTCTTACAGTAGTATGCCCATTTACATGCAATAATTTTGACTTAGGGGTACACATGCCTTACCAGGTCTTACAGTAGTATGCTGATTTACATGCAATAATTTTGACTTCATTAATTTTTTTTTTTGTTTATCCCTGTTGCGATTCTGATCCATCCTCTCTCAATTTGATTTGCTCAAAAACTGCTATCAAACCACTCCAACTGTGAGCCTGAGAACCTCGTAAATTCCAGCACTGGTGGCCTCACGAACAATTTTTGAAAGCTCATGAACAATTTTCTTCTGCTGACCTTCTTTAAATAGCTGCATGAATCGTGAACAATTCGTGAGCATGTTCCAAACCGCTAAATATCGCAAATGTACTGCAATCCTTTAGCAAATGTACTGCAATCCTTGCAATCCTTGGCAGTTATAGCACTATCTTCCGCACATTCTCCTCGAGGTTATTCCATGTACAATTGTTCCACCATTATTTTCCAGACCGAAATCTACGAAAAGGCTGCATTGATCTCATGAGGCACTTTAAATCCCTGGCATCAAAGAATCTCTTTGAGGCCAATTTCTTGCTCTGATACCAGTTGTTAAGAAATTTACTGAATAACATAAATAATTACTGAGAGGAATAAATATAAAAATAACCAGCAACAACCATAAACATATAAACACAAATATTTATCCACGAAAACCCCAAATCTGGCGAAAAACCTAACCTAATAAGATCTCATTACCATTGGCCCAAACCTTGGTCAATCTGACCAAGTTAGACTTCACCACTCACTTTCAAGTCTTGCATTACCTAACAAACTCTTTCCATACTCTCAAAAAACCAAGAAAATATGATTGCCTGTCTATGCTTGTTCACCCAAAATTGTTTTCATATTCTCCGTCATTAAGTTAATAACATAATCAACGATACAGGACTTCATTATAAAATCATTGATGTGATTGATTGGCGTCCTTTGGAAATCAAGCGACGACGGTCTTCCAATTCAAACGCAGGGCTGGGCACTATACCTATTCCTCTACAGTTTTCCGCGGATGCTCCGATGCAATTTTATTTAAATATTTAAGAAAATAACATATCAGATTTTCAGCAGGTCCCTTCATCTTCCATGGATACATTTTGGTTGCATGTCCGTAGATATGGTTTTCAGTATAGTTACCAAATTCTCCCGAATCGGGCTTAAAAAAAAATTCAAAAATTTGGCAATTCGATACGAATACCGTATTATTCGGTGAAATTTTATTCAGTTTCCAAGGATAAAGATAAGAGGTTAAATGAAAAATTAAATGCATCTATGTTGGTGGTTTATGTAAATGGAACAAATTGTTTATTTATTATGAGAGAATGTTTTTTTTCAATCTAGGAGAGGTGAGAGTTATTTTAAACAGGCCCAGGATCAAATTCAACTCGCTGCCGCACACAATAACAATTAATTTATGTCTCAACAAGAGCGGAGACTAGACGTCCACTCTCGAGTCATCTACTCTTATAGCCAAGACACAACAGGGCATACACTAGATGATAAGCATGTTAATGGTGAAACAAATAGTGATAGGATGGCGTTCGCGCAAAAGGAAAGAAATTGGAGAAACTGGGAAATCACAAATAAGAAAGTTCATAATTTTCCAATTTCATTATTGTTTTTATGGGTTAAAAAATTAGTAAAATAGGAAAGGGAAGAATCTGTTACTCTGAATTTTGTTAATTTGTAATATATGTTAATTTTGTAATGACAGATTTTATGGAATTTCAGATTTTTTAAAAATGTTTATATTTATTAAGAAGGATTTTAGAATTGTATTTTTAAAGTTATTATATTATCCAGTTTATTAGATGTTATTTAAAATTCAAAATAAATTTGGAAAAACATAGACAAAAATATCTTGAGCACAATAGTATTTTTTTTAAATAATAGTTTTTAAAATGTATAGTGTCTATTTTTTTTCTAATTAAAAATTTCTTATTCAAATTTTTATGATATTGCATCCCATTCGAATCCAAATTCGAATTCGAACTTAATAACTATGATTTTCCAACTATACATATTTTGCTCACATTTAATCTGATTAGCTGGTCTCTTTTATTTCAGATTGAAATAAAAACCTATAGAAACCATATTTTAAAATTGATATTCTTATTAGCGTAAAAATATATTTGTTTTCTACCTAATATATTTTACATCTGATAGAAAGGTGCTCACATTGCTGAATAACAAGAATGCATATGGATTGATACGAATTGATCTCCTAAGTATTTGCATAAAATGTTCAACATTTGATGGAGAGGTGTTCTCGAATGTTATGCGTCGTTGCACATATTAAAAAAATATTATAATAGTAATGTTTTTAAAATAGACCTACTTATCAGTTAAAAAATATATTTGTTTTCCACCCCATATATATTTTACATCTAATAGAAAAGTGCTCACATTCCTGAATAGCAAGAATGCATATGGATAGATACGAATTGATCTACTAAGATTTTCTCAAAATTTTCGACATTTGATGTGGAGGTGTTCTCAAAATTTTCGACATTTGATGTGGAGGTGTTCTCCAATGTTATTCGTCATTGCATATACATATTAAAAAAATATTATGATAATAATGTTGAAGTTTATCTCATTTTATTAATATTATCGTTTTTATAAATATTAGTGTTATTAATATATTGTTTTGATAGTCTTATAATATTATTGCTTCTCAAGCGAAATTTCGTTAACTAAAAATTTGAAATATACTGAAAGATTATATACTCATTATATTATTATTAGTGTTATTAATATTTTGTTTCCATAATGTTAATGGTATTATTGTTTTTTAAGTGAAATTTTATTAACTAAAATTTTCGAATATTGCTGTAAAATTTTCAAATTAATTTTTTATTATATTAGTGTATGATACAAATATCTATTAAAAGGGTAAGTGTAATATTTATAATTTTTCTAAGTTGTAAGTGCAGAAGTTGGAGACTTTTTTAAGAGGTTAAGTTAGCAGAAATTTAAGAAAAAAATGTATGAATAAAGTATTTATAGCATGTGAGTAGACTCTATACCATTCAAATATTGAGAAATGTTAAGAAATGCAAATTGAAATATTCACGACAGATTAAATATAGGAGACTCGTGTGGGGTTCTTATTTTATAGATTTTAGAAAGATTGCAAAATCTCCTATTTGGTAAGTAATTGGACGTTTGAGTTTAAATGAGATTATCGAGCTATTAGATTGTGGGGCAAATTTTACTTAGTAATTCATAGAACATTATCAATATTTACACCATAGCCATAAATAGTCCATTTTCCATACATTTTTATGAAAACATAGGGTTACTTTTCATTTACCACTGGATATTCTCTTAGGAACATTTTCAATTTTTAAGTATTTCTATTTTTAACGAAAGGTAATAACATGTGAAATTAATTAAATACTAATTTAAAGATAAAACAAATAATTCCACTCCACTAATTCTCACTACCTCATGACTAGGCATTCCTAGAATTAATATTCAGTTGACCCCTACTTTGTAGAAGTTAACTGGGATCCCATGGGTTACAGATTAAATGAATCTGGGGCCACGATGATCCGAATTCCATTTAATTGGGATATGTTGCTGATAAAATAAGGGACAGCCTAAATTATTGTAGTAAAATTATGAACACAAGTCAATGAAATAAACAAACAGTCCGTCGGATAGGAAACAAACAAACGAAAACGCAATTGATGAGCGTCTGACATTGCCTATAATATGTTACTCTCTCTTATAAAACAGATGGCCTGCAACATACAGACGTCAGTTATCATTCTGTCCACTCCATAATTGGAACAGGGCGTCACACGTGGCTATTATAGTTACGTCATTGCTGACATAAAATGTGCCTACAGAACGTTATTTCTCCAGTTGGTGGCCCCCACACATAGCGTGCAGCTTAATAATCTTTTCTGATAGTCTTTCCAGGCAAATACGTTAAATTCTTCCTCCAATTGGTGCCCCATACATAGCGTGCAACTTGCGAATCAATTTAGTGTGATTCTTCCCAGCAAAATATATAATTCATTATCTAGTTTTGACATATTTGCAAAATATATAATTCATTATTTAGTTTTGACATATCTACGAGCATATAGTTGTCCAGGCAGTAAATGTTTTTTCTGGGGCCAATAAACAATAATGGTATTATATAAGATATATAATGAAACAGATCAGTACATTGACATGTAGTTCTGCATATGGCCAATTTATAGGTCTGTGCCAGAAATATCTAGATGAGATGGGCAGCATAATCCCAGTAGAAAGATAAGATTTTCAAAGAAAAAAAGATAGTCCAAAGAGCTGTCAGCTAGATGTAGCATAGAAAATTTTACATTGCTCATAGAGAGGAAAATAGGAGAATATAGATTTCTAGAGGGGAAGAAACACCATATAGAAGATTCAATTTATATTTCAACCATACATAAACAAAATATTCAGAAGGGAAAGGATACAAAGAAGGGAACAAAAAGACAATGCATACCTAAGTTTCAGCAAAATGTTGAAGTTAAGAAACTTGAAGGGAAAATTCCTGGATAAAGAAAATTTCCTCTTCAGACTTTACCTTCATATACCAAAAACCTGATTCCAATAGAAGACCCTCCTTTGATAAAATGTCTGCTTGCTGGTTCTATGATCTGATGATATGGTGAATGGTGCATCCTTCCATCCTTCTCCAAAAAAACCTGATTCTGTCCATCCAGCCTACAAGTTGAGGCTTGTAGATATTATTTTTTCCTGATACATAATCCACCATGACTTTGGAATCTTCAAAGATTGAGGCTGCCTGAATGTTAAGGAAAAAACAAAACTTTAGAAGGCCTGCAAGAGCCATCGCCTTAGCTTTGCTATTGGAGTCCATTCCCCCATTCCAATAGATGAGATATTGTACATTCTCATTCACTATGATCTGTACTCCACAAGCACAGGAACCATTATGCACAGCTCCGTCAAAATATGCTCTTGGAAGCATTGTGTGAGCCTGTCCATGCTCTTTAAGATCATCCTTTTTTTGCTTGTGAGTCTTTTCTAGTAAGAAGTCATAGAGAGATACGATATTATGTAAAATTTCTATGTAAGGCTCTTTCCTGTCATTCAAGATAACATTGTTTCTCCATCTCCATATGCTACAAAGAGTGATAATAACTATTGGCCTCTAGGATTCCTTCTGTTCACTCCACCAAAGAATCGCTTCTTTTGTGGAAGTATGAGAAATATGTGGGATTCCATAAAGATTTTCTAGAGTTTGCCATAATTGTTGAGTTCTATGGAAGTTTAAAAACATGTGACAATTACTTTCCTTGGCATATTTGCATATTAAACAAATACTTGGTCCATGCCATCTCCTCTTTTTCAAGTTTTCCCATGATAATTTTTTGTTGTGAAAGGCCAACAATGAAAAGTAAATCATTTTGGAAGGACATACAGATTTCCAAAAAAATGTTGGGAATATAGGACTCGGAAGAGCACACTTTAAACCAATCATATTTTGATAAATGTCCTTTACACGAACCAAGTTAATACCTTTTGAATCCTTCCAGATAAGAAAATCAATTTCCGAAGAGCGGTATATGCCACAGTTCCTTAGGAAATCTTTGATGTTCCTCCACTTCCAGGCTAAGCTATCTATCATCTCAATATTGTCTACCTCTTTCCATAGAGGGAAAGGGCCCTGCCAATCTAAAATTAGTTTTTCCCAATAGAAAAATTTTTTTCTTATGGAAAAAATTTAGCAGTGCTTCAGGCACAAAGATTTCCTCCTGTCCGCTCAAAAAATGATCTATTATTATGAGGATCTTGCTACCAGACTAGAAGCACCATGCTAAATTCTTCAGGAAATAACCTTCTATCTTGCGGAAACTCAACCATATTGCTGACCCATATGTGGAACCAATCCTTCCCATCATGTACCAGTGTGAGATATCCTTACTGCCCATATATTTCTTTTGAATTGTGTTGCTCCATGGACCCTCTCCATAAATCCCTCTCCACAATGATTTACGTAAGAGTGCCCTTCCAAAAGTCCGCAAATCTAGCAGGCCTTATCCACCAAGGTTCTCCGGCAAAGAGATATCATATAATTTGGATAGATGAAATTTTCTTTTTTCTGATTGGTTGCCCCATATAAAATTTGCAGTTAAGTTATTCATTTTTTGAATGATACATGCAGGAAGAAAAAATAAATGAGCCCAGTATACTACAAGTTGTGTTAGAACTGATTGATTCAAGATCACTCTTCATGCCAATGATAGGCATTTGTATTCCCATACTGATATATTTTTATAGTACCTATCTAGTATCCATTGCCAGTCCATTTTAGAATATCCCTTCACTTTTAACTGAAAACCTAAGTATTTTATTCCATGCTTGATGGACTGCACCTCTATCCCAAACAGTGAGGATAACTATTCTACTATTTCCAAATTGACATGATCATTATGAAATATCACTGACTTGTTTTGTTTATTTGCAGTCCTATGGCCTTTTGAAAGTTTTTTAGGATGTTATATAAACATAACTAGGTGAGTCTGCATAGCATTCCAAAAATAAGAATATCATCTACAAATAAGTTATGCGAGATGTAGTTGTTTCTGCATATTTTCAATGGGCGATACCTGTTTTCACTGACAGCCTTATTGATGTGGAGGCTTAGGGAATTCATTGCCAAGATAAACAAAAGAGGAGACAGGGGGCACCTTTGGCGAAGACCTTTGGCAGCTAGAAAGTAAGAAGATGGAATTCCATTTATAATGATAGCATAGTTCACCTTCTCAACACATGCCATGATCCAGTTTATCATATTGGCTCTCAATCCAATCTTTGCGAGTAAGCACCTAATGAAACCCCAATCCAGGTAATCGTATGCCTTGCAGAGGTTGATTTTGAAAATAGCATCTTCACTTTTTTAGTATGCATGGAAAACAAACTTTATTGCATGTTTGCAACTACATCCAGTATATTTCTTCCCTTTAAAAAACCGTGCTGATCCTTTTTTATGAACCTTGATAGAGTTTCTTTAATTCTTTCTGCAATAATTTTTGAAATGATTTTGAAAGAAATGTTACAGAGGGATATCGACCTAAAGTCTTGGAAGGATTCCGCTTCCCCTTTTTTAGGAATGAGAGCTATGTGAGTGGAGAAAGTTATCTGATGTATGCTACCTGATCTTCTGGATCCTTCTACCATCCTTAGCAAATCAAATTTGATAAGATCAAAATAGTGGATGAAGAATTCGATTGTCGAGCCATCTGGGCATGGACACTTATCCCTCTTGAAAGATTTCATTGTTTCTAACAGCTTTTCCTTAGTTAATGGCTAGAAAAGGCATTCATTTAGTTCATCATCAAATATTTGAGGGAATAAATCAATGCCCCATAAAATGTCCTGAATCTTAAAATCCCCAGCTCTCTTGTACTTTTTTTCAAAATATTTGACAACTTCGTTTGAGATGTCCTGTTGAGAGTATAGGAAACCCCCTTTTCCATCACTTATTTTCCATATAGATTTTTTTTCACGTCTGGAGTTTGCAAACTTGTGGAAGAATTTTCTGTTCTCGTCCCCCTCCTTAAGCCAGATAGCCTTACTCTTTAATCTCCAAAAAGCTTTCCCCTGCTCCAAAATTTTTAGTTTTTTCTTTTGGGCCTCCATATTAGAATCTTTGAAAGACTGAGGGACCGGAGAAGGGAGGGGGGTTTCATTATCAGAAGTAGGTTCCAGGGGAGGCATTGATGGAGAAACTATATCTAAAGGATTTGAAGTTTTCAATGAAGGTGGGGTTTGATGAGGAATAACTTCAAGATTAATAACCCTTTGCTGATCATTGAACTCTGATGGAGATAGGCTTTTTGATGGTGTTAACTTCACCATTCTCGGGGATGGAGACTTCGTCCTATATATGTTTTCTATAGACTGGGAAAATCCATGATGCTTTCTGTTCTTTAGGACAAGTTGACAAGGGAAATTTTTGATTAGGTGTCCCGTCCTATGGCATGCTGAGCATCTGAAGGGTACTCCCCAAAAGTCTAACCTCTGATTTATTTTTAAATCCCTCCAAACTATCTCAATGTGGTCAGGGAACCCACCTTTGTAAGCTTTTTCTATGAGTATCTAGGCTACACACTTGGCTTTTTCATCCAGGCATCTAGGATCAACATATACACATATTCCTATGGCATTTCCTATCTCTACTGAGGTTTCCTTTTGACCACAACTCTAGGGGAAGTCCGGGGAGCTTGACCCATATCAGGTTATTGGTAGGAGTATTCTTCAACAAGTTATAACCAATATACCACTTATATAGTGCAAGAGAACTCCTTCCACAAACCCATGGGAGATTCTGAATGGCTTCCAGGTCGCTAACACTCAGGAAATGAAAGCAATACCATTCTTTCAATAGTCTAGACACAATGGGAGTATAGCCGATCAGAGGTTTCCATTGCAGTTCGAGCCAATTTCTCATCTTGGTGTCATCCATTTTTGGAAAGTGCCATCAGCCAACTAGAGCATATTCGTGGAGGCTTGCTATGCAGTCCATCAAGTAAGTACTTTCTAGCTTGATGGCTACAGGCGGGTGGATAGTTTTGACATGCTTCAGGTTCTTTAGAACAGATCATAGGCTCACAATGTTCATTT
The DNA here is from genome assembly GCA_000404065.3 of Pinus taeda. Lineage (NCBI taxonomy): Eukaryota > Viridiplantae > Streptophyta > Pinopsida > Pinales > Pinaceae > Pinus > Pinus taeda. Next base: position 46,342 of record APFE030646589.1, read on the forward strand.
CCCTTTTGATGGACATCGGTTTGGCTGCCTTCGCGGATTAGTCTTGCGTTTGACCGACCATTGCCTTCCATGTCATCATAAGGAAACGAGGGTCGGACAATCACGTCATCCAATGTGGATTTCCATTCATTTGATAGCATGGCAGCACCCTAGTAGGTTTCGGCCTGGATGGCTGCATGGATCATGACCTCCATGGCTGATATGTCAGACACAAAAACCATACTTGAAAAATTCCACCTACTGTCTTAAAGCAAGAATACTGAGAAATCCAAAAGTATATATATTTGATCAGGCCATAAAATCGGCAGAATGTGTGGTCTGACTCCCTCTGTATATATATTACCCAGATAAAAAAGGTTCAAAGGAGAAAGATAAAGGTTTTTCTGACAAAAGGACTGATAAAAGGAAGCCTCGAGAATAAAGAGGCTCCCTTTCCAATGGTAGGGCCACAATCAAGAGGGTCAGTTGTCTTCAGATTTAAATGAGGGTGACATTACCATGAGATAGTATAGGATAGATAGAGAGGAATATTTTAAAAAACGACGGCTTCTATTGTCCCTGGAGATCTGACCTCATCCCCTATATACTATTGTCCCTGAAAACCATAAGATTTGAATCTCGATAAACTTTGCCCGAGGCTATCTTGAAAAGTAGAAATGTGTTTGGGAAAGTTTTCTGGTACCTAGAAATTTTTCAGATACTCAGAAAGAGGGTTCCGACCCGGAAAAACCAGGAGACAGGTGATGCTGAAAGAGCATGCCAAAACTCAACAAAGAATACTGCCAATCCTCCAGGGGCCTCATCTACATGGGATTGTTAAAGGAGAAATGGAGAAGAATCGCCTCAAGGTTGACATGATCATCCCAATCAAAAAACAGATAACGAATAATCTCTTGCTTCAGAGATACATAGTCTGTTCAGGGTGAAACATCAGGACATACAATGTAGCAACAAAATATTTCACAAACACACCACCAGGAGCCTAACTTAAAAGTATATCTGAGCAAGGATTGGTTATGACAAAATAATTCTTTAGCTTGAAAATGGATACCCAAGACGAGTCTGGATTAACAAGCCCCGACATGTGAAATCAAGGAGAATACCAAAGAAAAAACGAACAGACCTTCCAGGATAAGTTCAGTATTTTAAAGAAAAAATCTAAAATTTAGACTTCAGACTGATATCGAAAACCAGTAATCAAAACCATTTGATAAGTGCTAATATTCTCTCTAAAAAGAAATTCTTTATGAGAGTCACGAAAGTTGTTGAAGCATAGAGATAAATATAAATTTCCAGGAGAAAGTAAGAGCACTGACCTAAACAGCGAGCGTACAAAGTGAAATGTGCTGAAAAGGATTGTTGGCATACCACAACTAGACAGTTGAGACTGGAACTAATGAAATCCAAGAGAAGATTCTGGGATAAAATGAGACAGGGGTAGGAGGCGTCTTTCCAGGAATAGAAATGGTAAAGAGAAAAACAGAAGACCCACCTTTGTGCCATAAACGCGCAGGGAGAAGAAAGAGGAGCCAAAAAATCTTCCCTCTTAAGACAGTGATGCCTATATAGATTTAGACAGAGTATCAACAGATGATTGAAAGGTGGGTTGAACGTGTCACACGAGTAGCTAGCATATAGACACCTTCCTCAGTGTAAGCCAGACGTTAGCGATAGTAGTGGAAGAAAGACACAATGGGAAGGTCATGCATGCATGGGAGATGTTCCAAGCTCAAAAGCCAGCATGCGGGAACGTGGCACGAATATAGCGTGGGTGGCATGCATTGGTTCTATATCCTCTCGGTTAAGAAATACGCACCTGTAGATTGATTATAGGACATCAATTCGTAACAAAGCACTTGGTTGGATGCTTTCAGCAATACTCCACTCAGCAGCTGCTCCCAATCCGTACAGGAAGTAAATGTTAAATAAGCGTCACTTTGTTGTCGGAATCCCGAGATTCATAGACTTGATTTTTAAAAGCTCTATTCTTACATTTCTAGTTTTTTTTATGATGATCTCGGTAAGCCGAGAGACCTAAAAATTTCTTAAATTGCATTTATCACGGCAATTTTTTTCCCACTTGGGATTTGTAATTTTAGTTTTCGAGTTAACTAAATATATATTAAAAAATCATTAACCAGTAATAGATTAGTTGATTTTTGTAAAGTTAGATTTCATAGTCTAATTGATTCAAATTTCATGACATAGAATGATGATAAAAATTACATAACATATAAAAACTATGAAAGGTACCAATAATTTTAACATTCTTCATAATATTAAGACTAATTCAGTTTAGTTAAAAAAAAAAAAAATACACTAAAATATTTTTTTTTATATAATATTTTATGAATTTTAAGAGTTAGCTCAGTTGATTGAGTTTTAATTGCTAAATATCTTATTAGTTGAGAAATCACATGGTAAAATCTCCTAAACCTTAAGAGTTATAACGTCACACCATTGAACCTACTCTACACTCTTAAAATCAAATCTCCTCCACAAAATTGTTTTAGTAATTTTTTTAATGTATATAATAACTATAAAAAAATTGTTTTACTGATTTTTCATATCGTGCATCAACATGGAAATTCTCACATCAAATTAACTTTTCAATATTTTTTTAATATAATTTATTTAGTTATATTTACTATTTTTCTTTGACATAAATTAATATAATAGTTACCATCTTCATACATTTATATTATATTTACTATTTTTCTTTGACATAAATTAATATAATAGTTACCATCTTCATACATAATATGAATATGTTTTTTAAGAAATAATCATACATGTTTTATTATTACAGAGAAAAATAAGTATCTGGCCAGTTTAACTAGTTGTTATTTAAGTTAGAATTTTTTAATATGTTTTTTTAAGAAATAACCATACATGCTTTATTATTACATAGAAATAAGTATGTAGTTCAATTTAACTAATTTTTATTTAAGTTAGAAATTCTTATTTTGAAATATGGTGTTAAAAAAATTAAAATTATAAATTATTATTTAATTTAATAAGAAAATTGAATTTTATTTTTGTTTTATTACGAGTTAATAAATTTAAATATGAAATGGATAAATTAATTATTAGTTCAAGTAAAATGATTTAAATAAATTTTGGTAGATAACTATTATTTAATGTATATGTTTAGAATTTTCTACATAAATGTAAATGATGCAAAGACTTGAGTGTCTATTAAGATAGTAAATATGTTATTTAATTGAGTATAAGTTATTTTCAAGGATTTCATTTTTTGATGATAAGAATAAAAAAACCATTACAAAAATATCTAAAAATCATGCATGAATACTGAAAACATATCTATGACAATGACATAGAATATATGAGGCATTTATCCATATGACATTATACTCTGTTGATGTTCCGATAAGATTTTCAATAATCTGATTAAATATTTGAAAATAGATTTTTAATAATATTAGAAAAAAAATATTATTTATTTTCAATATTAAACATTATAAATTGATATTGATTAATGTTAAACGAATAATCATCAACAAAACAAATCAATTGCTAGAGTGCTGCTTTCCCAAGGATTAAATAGCAATACAAAACATATATTTTTTTTCCCATAAAATTGTTATAGCTATGAATTTTATTGAGGATTATCATTCTTTAATGCTGTAATTTATTATTATATAAATTAAAGTTTTTTTAATTATTTAATATTTATTTTTTAATATTCTTTTATAAAACTATATTATTTAATTTTTATTTTTAAATTTTTTAAAATAAGTTTTTCAAAGATGTTAATTATAATGAATATCATTTAAAATAACACAACCATATAAATTAAATTGTTGTTAATATCAATAATTGCATAAATTTTTTTATTATACATCTAAACTTTCTAAAAAAAAAACACAACAATTAACTAAATTATATCTTTATTTAAATAAATAATTATTATTATCAACGACACTAAGAATTAATATATAAGTTAAGGAAATAGACATTTAAAAAATAACATATAACAATATTCTTAACCATGTAGATTTACCTCTACTTTACCATGTAGATTATTAATATGTAAATGGACTTTGTTATAAGGTCATTCGACAATACCATGGCTCATTAATATCACGTGCCCAAACAACCATAACTAATTTCCTATCATACTTGTTCATATGAAATTTTTTTAATTAATGAATTTAATTAGAAGGGAAAAGAATGCATAGTTAATTTGGAAATAAATCTTAGCCTTTAAATTGTGTGTACTAACAAAAATATTCTAGAATATTTTATGGAGGTTATATCTCTACCATCCACATAATAATTATTAATAATTATATTAAAATTGTATAGACCATCTTTCAAAATAAACACACATATTAAAATAAAAATATAGTTATTCTACCTATAATATTTAATTACATTTAATAAAAAATTACTCACATTGATGAATAGCAAGTATGCATCTGAATTGATATCAATTGATATCCTAAATTTTTTTCACAAACTTTCAGGCATGTGGAAAAAAAGTATTTGTGAATATTATGATACATCACATTATCATATATATAAATATTATAAATGACATTGTTAAAACTTATTTTATTTACTTATATTAATATTAATATTTTATAAATATTTTTTTAAATAATATTGATGATATTAATTTTTTTTAATCAAATACTATGAACTAAAAATTTTGGAATATACAAAAATTACCGTCTCTAACACAAGAGTCTCCTGACCATGTTGATGGTATTATTGTGGATGATAATGGTTTAATAAATTTTATTATAATATTAGTGATGATATGATATTAAAGTTCAGGATGATGCTACTGTTATTGATGATGCTGCTGCTAAATTCTCAAATCGACGTCTTATTATACTTGTTTATGATACACGCATCCATTAGGAAGGGTATGTGTAACATCTATAACATTTTTAAGTTGGTGGACATTTTTCCAGTAGGATAAGTTAGTGGAACCGCTTTTTTTTAATAAAGTATTTGTATCACATGTAATTGAACTCCATATCATTAAAATATAAAGAAACACTAAAAAAAATTAAATTTAACATTTATATATATATTATATTTCAATTTAATATATATGTTTGTGGGGGATTAGTTAATAATGATAATATAAAAACTATTAAAATAATTTAAAAAATTTAACATTATATTATATCTTCAAATTCATATATATATGTTGTTGTGGGGATTAGTTTTGAATTAATGATAATTATAAAACTATTAAAATAATTTATAACTTTTAAAGTTATAATGGAAATAAAAATTTCATTAATTATATTATTTGTAAATTATAGATAATATTGTTATTATTCAAAACAGAAATAGTAATTTAAAAAATCAATTTTGAAACACCTTAATAAAGATATAACAATAATAAATAATATTTTTTTGTGAACCTAGTTTTGTTTTTTTGTTGACTTAGTTTTGTTTCTACTTTCATGGTTGTGTGGTAGCATTTAGATTTAGATTTTTTTTTAATTTAATATGCATAGCATGTATCCATTAAAAAAAAAAAAACGTAAGTGTATTTTTAGCATTACAAAAAATAATCCAGGGGCTTAGGATTAACATTGAAATATAAAAGCATTATAATACATATTTTCAATGGGCCATGATTACTACTTAGTTGAATATTTTCAAGTTGTTTATTTTATTTCGTATATTGTAATTCCTCATCAATTTTATAGCTTGTTACATTAATATTTATATCTATATAAGGATTCTAAACATATATTAATAAATTTGTAATAATTTTTTTTTAGAAATAACATAATTTCTATTAAGAAAAATAGAAAAAGGGATAAGCATGGTATGTCAAATTCAAATTTCAAAGTGTTCTAGCTCATAAACTTAATTACAAGTATATTCATCCTTTCTATGTGCTTCATTTCAATAATGTCATGAAATGTTATTTGCTTGTTTAATCATATATAAGGGAGCAAAGGTATTAGGAGAACTTTTTAAGGAAGAGGTGTATTGTTGTTTGGACCTTTGTCCTTCTTGGTGGCCTATCATTATTCAACTAAAGTCTACAAAGACGATCTGGAAATGATCACTTTTCCTTCTACAAGACATTTATTATGTTCATCATGGCAAGTGGACCGTACATAATTTCATTAGTCACTTTATCAATTGTTCAAGAAAAAGAAAATAGTTCATTCCACGCTAGATCAACATGATTTTTAGATCTAGGTTTGATCTCAACTTTAGTTCAAGTCTACAAGGAGGATTTCATTAGTCACTTTATCAATTGTTCAAGAAAAAGAAAATAGTTCATTCCAGGCTAGATCAACATGATTTTTAGATCTAGGTTTGATCTCAACTTTAGTTCAAGGATTAGAGAAAAAGTCAATTTTATAAGCAAAAAGGTTCCCTCAATATTGATAGCATACTCCCTAGCTTGGCTAGAGTATTAGGACATTTATCACTAAGCATACAACCAAATTGTCCCTCAAAAGAACTAGTATATTGCAACATGATAACATATTTCAGAAGTTTTAGGTTTTTGAGGGATCAATTTGACCCAACTATCAAATATTTGATTAAATTCTTGAATCTTTTGATTATATTTCTTCTTCGTTTCATGAAACTTGGAAACCAATAACCTTCTATCTTTCTTAGATGCCTACCTTTTGTTAAACACTCATGGACAACAAGAACAATATGAAAGATAATCAGGAGAGTACAATTTTTATTAGTAATTGATTTACATTTATAGAACAATATGTGACCATTGGGTTTCACATCCCAAGGTCTCTTGGACTACTTACTCTATTCAGCTTCCACACTAGCCCATTTAGGATTAGGTGTCCAACATTCCCCCCCTTAATCCGAAGGGTTATGTATGAGTCC
>APFE030646589.1:86686-99985 GCA_000404065.3 Pinus taeda
AGGTTATATCTCTACCATTCACATAATAATTATTATTAATTATATTAAAATGATATAAACAATGTTGCAAAATAAACATACTTATTAGGATAAAAATATGGTTATTTTCTACCTAATATAGATTGTACATTTAATAGGAAAGTGCTCTCATTGGGGAATAGCAAGTATGCATATAGATTGATATCAATTGATGTCCTAATTCTTTTGGTCAATTTTTTAGAAATTTAAAAAAAGGGTGATTTTACTGTTTTTTTTTATCGCTCATTGGGTTTCCAAATTGAATATTTGTGTTAATGTATGTTTCTTATGTGTGATGGTTTATTATGTTATTATTGCACATATTTACTTTATAGTAAGTTATTGATGCAATGATTAAAAATCAACACATGATAAATTTACCATATCATAAAGTCTCTAGGCATACATTGGTTTCTCTAATCATAGTTGCGTGCACACACAAGTTCACTTCACTAAAGTAGCATATATAAATCTGTTTGGGAAATGAAAAATTATTGAAGTAATAATACTGATTCACCCCACCTCTTAGTATTATTTCCAACAATTGGATTCAGAGTAGATCCTTCAAAAGAGGCTTGATCGCTTGAAGGGAGATGTTTCAAGATGAACAATAAAAAAGGCATGGGATCCATCAGACCACCAATATTCAATGGGAACAACTTGGTATATTGGAAAATAAGGACCAAAGCCTATATTCAATCACTTGGAGCCAATGTTTGGGAAATTGTGGAAGGAGGATATCAATTTCTAGTAGCAATACCTACAGATACAATAGGTAAGAAGTTATATGAAACCAATGCCAAAGAAGTCAATACTTTATTGGGAAATTTTTCAGAATCAAAATTTGTCAAAGTCATGCAGTTCAAGACAACCAAAGAGATATGGGACAAAATCACTTAGAGCTACGAAGGAGACTCCTAGGTAAAACATGCTAAGCTTCAAACTCTCATAATTCAATATGAAACTCTTAATATGCATAGTAATGAAAGTATTTCTAGTTATGTTTTAGGTGTAGATGAAATTTTTAATTGTATGAAGAATCTGGGTGAAGAGATAAAGGAGGTTACTTTAGTAGAGAAAATTTTGAGATCTTTGTCTTCTAAATTTGAGTCAAAAGTATCTTCCATAGAATAAAAGCAGGATCTTCAATCTATTACTATGGTTCAACTTCATGGAATTATAACTACCTTTCAAATGAGGAAAGAAGGTCCATCAGATATGAGAGAAGCCGCTTTCAAAGCTTCAGCAAGGGAAAAGAAAAGGAAGAACACAAAGAATCAGGATATGCTTCAGAAGAAGAAGACCAGGTAAACTTTGTTAAGAAGCTTCAATAGGGTTCCAGAAGATTCAGAGATAAGTTACCATTCAAATGCTTTGCTTGTGGTAGAGTCGGTCATTATACTGCCAAGTGTCATCATAAAGATAAATATGAAAAAGGAAAGAAATATTAAAAAGACAATATCAAACAGGTTGTCAATAGAAGAAGTTTATATACCCATGAAGATAGTGATGGATTATCTAATAGTGATGAAGATGAAACTCAACAAGATTATAAACTACTCATGGCTTATGACAATGATGATTTTTTGGATGCCTTAGAAGAGGAAGACATTCTTGAAGAAATCACAAAACTCAAAATCTATTTGGAAGAAAAGAATATGATCATAGACACGTTGACACAACAACTCACTGAAAGAGAAAAGCATAATGAAAAAATAGAATGTGAAGTTGTGGGTTTAAGAAAAGAACTTGGGAAGACAAAATCTCTTAATCTTAGATCTCCTAAAGGATCAGAAAATTTAAATGAAATAATCAAAGTTAAGTGTTTCCCTCTTGTAAAGATAGGTATTGGATATACTGAAGAATCATCCCAATCACAAAAGCCATCAAAGACCAGTGAACAGTATGCCAATTGTTAGCAAAAGCCTAAAAGTACTCATCAGGTAAAGCATGCTCAATTTACTCCAAGGATGAACATCAATAAAAGCATCGACCAGAAGGTAAACAATGCCAAAATATTCTATGATCACATAAACTTATTTAATGGATAATGATTTTCATTCCATAATTTTGGGCATAAGGCTACTCAACGTGTTGCTTACAAAACTATCATGAATAGAGATGAACAAAATCAGAGGAGCATAAGAGGAATCAAGAAAAATTCCTATAATAACTTCTATCCTCTTGAAGATGAAATTGAATGTTTGTTTTATAATAACTTTGGTCATGAACAATCTGAATGCAGGAGCCAATTTCTGCCAACACTTCAAAAGGAAAAATCATCATCAAATTACAAGGTATCAAGAAAGAAGGAAGTTCAATTAGAAAGATGTGGCATAGCTTTGTTTGTAGAAGGAAAAGAAAATCAGTGGTACATTGACAGCGGATGCTCCAAACACATGACAGGTGATAAAGAAAAACTTCAATCATATCATGCTTTGGAAAAATAAAAGAATCTCTCGTTCGGAAATGACACACCAGATGTCATTAAGGTAAAGGTTCTGTTTATTTGAAAGAAAGCTTCAAGCTGGAAATGTCATGTATGTAGATGGTTTAAAGTGTAACTTATTGAGTGTCAGTCAAATGTGTGATCAAGCAAATGAACTTGTGTTTTGATCAAACAGATGCATGGTGCATGAGCTTGATACACGCTAGACTTTAATCACAGGTGCATGAACTCCAAACAATTTATACATACTCAAAGGAGGAAAAAAACAATGCTATCTAAGAAAAATAGATGAAAACTGGCTATGGCACAGAAGATTGGGGCATCTAAGCTTTTCTCAAATAAGAAAAGCATGCAGGCTCAAGGCAGCCTGTGAACTTCCAGATATTAGCATTCTAGGAAATACCATATGAAAACCATGTGAAGTTGATAAGGAAACCAGAGTTCGTTTCAGTGAAAAAGAAGGATCATAAAGTAAGCCTCTTGAACTCATCCATACTGATTTATCTGGACCAACAAGGAAAAAGTCACCTCGTGGAGAAGAATACTTTATTTTATTCATTGATGATTTTTCTAAATTGTGTTGGACTAGTCTGCTAAGGCATAAAGATGAAGCATTTCAAAAGTTCAAAGCTTAAAAAGCCTTATTTGAAAATGAATAAGATCAAAAAATCAAATGTCTCAGATCTAATCGAGGGGGAGAATTCACATCAGATCAATTCTTTGATTTTTGTGAACAACATGGAATAAAAAGGTAGTCTTCTGTCACCAAAACTCATCAAATAAATGGCGTAGTAGAAAGAATGAACAAAACAATTCAACGAATGGCTTGAGCTATGCTTAATGAATATGGAACTCCTGCCAACTTCTAGGGTGAAGTTTCATTTAATGTCGTGAGTATTCTCAACAAAGCTAATGTTCAGGTAAATAGTGATCAAACTCCATATAAACTTTGGTATGGTAAGGCTCCTATTGTAAAACACTTTAGGGTTTTTGGAAGAAAATATTTGATTAAAAATACTGATGACAAACTTGGTAAGTTTGAACCCAGAGTAGATGGAGGAATTCTTCTTTGTTATTCATCCAAAAGCAAAGTATACAAATTTTATAATAAAATACTTCGGAAAATTGTTGAATGCATTGATGTAGTAATTGATGAAGCATGAAAAAATTTGGAACAGATGAAATCAACAAAGGAATATGAAAATGAGGAATATGGTGAATGATTTCCCGTATCAAATAAAAATGATATAGAGGAATAAACCAATGAAGAATCAGAAGAAGCTATAACAGACATGGAAAGACTCCATCCAGGTATGTTCAGAAGAATCATCCACAATCTCAAATTCTAGGATAAAAAGGGTTTGGAGTACAGACAAGAAGAACTCTTACATGAACCTCAATTTATCTAGCATTAGTATCCTCCATAGAACCACATAATGCAAATGAAGCTAGCAGAGATGAATGCTGGGTTAAGGCCATGGATGAAGAACTTGACCAAATTCAAAAGAATGATACTTGGGAATTCGTTCCTAGACATCACGATAAAATTGTTATAGGAACAAAATGGATATTTAAGAATATGTTGAATGGAAATGGAGAGGTTATTAGAAACAAAGCAATACTTGTTTATAAAGGGTATGCTCAACAAGAAGGTATAGAATTTGAACAAACTTGTGCACTTGTTGCCAGACTTAAAGCCATAAGAATGTTTCTTGCTTTTTCAAGTTTTCAAAAATTCAAATTATATCAAAGGGATGTAAAATCAACTTTTCTTAACAGGGATTTAGAAGAAGAAGTTTATATTGAGAAACGAGAAGGATTACTTCTAGGAAATGATGTAAATCTTGTATGTAAGCTCAAAAAGGATATATATGGTTTGAAACAAGCTCCAAGGGCCTAGTATTATTGTCTTGGCAAATATCTACAACAACAAGGCTTCACAAAAGGTTCTGCAGACACAAACTTATATACAAAGATTGAAAATGATAAACTGCTAATTATTGTTGTTTTTGTTGATGATATCATATTTGGTAGAAATGAATAATCTATGAGTTAGAACTTTGCTTCAGTTATGCATCAAGAATTTTAAATGTCCTTACTTGGTGAACTTACTTATTATCTTGGTCTACAAGTAAAACAAACAAAAGATGGTATTTTTCTTTCACAAAATAAATATCTCAAGAAGATTTTGAAGAAGTATGGAATGGAAGATTATAAACTAGTATGTACTCCAATGGTAACATGATGCAGTATTAGTTCTAATGATGAATCATCTACAGTGAACTAACCAACATAGAGATCTATGATTTGAAGTCTACTTTATCTAACATGTACCATACCTAATATGATGCATGCAGTAGGAATTGTTGGAAGGTTCCAAGAAAATCCAAAGGAATCACATCTTCAAGCTGTGAAAAGAATATTCAAATGTCTTCAAGGAACTCAAGGCTTTGGTCTATGGTACCCTAAAGATACAGATCTCGCTCTTCATGCATATACAGATGTGGATTGGGAAGGAAATGTTGATGACAAAAAAAGCACTTGTGAGGTGCATTCTATATGGGATCATGGTTAGTGTCTTGGTTCAACGAGAAAAAAAGTTCAATTGCCTTATCTATAGTTGAAGTGGAATATGTGGCTGTTACATCTTGTTGCACACAACTACTCTGCATGATGCAAACATTGCAAGGTATTCAAATCACATGTACTCCACCCATCTCCATTTTATGTGATAATACAAGTGCCATTAGTATTTCAAAAAATCTAATCATGCACTCCAAGACCAAGCACATACCCACTAAGTACTATTTTCTACGAGAAAAAGATCTTGAACAAAAGGTGAAATTGGAGTATGTTCCCTTGAAAGAACAAGTTGCTATTATATTCACCAAACCGCTTCCCAGAGAAACGTTTGAATATCTCAGATAAAAGTTGGGAGTGGTTTCTGTATCATCCTTCTATTAAATCTAGTTTTTCATAGGAAGGATCCTATACACGGGTTTCATGAAGAATAGTTGCATATATACGCGAGTTTCTATGGCTGAGGAAGCTTATATGTTCTTATGATAGAAAAACATTGGGTCAAGCTCTGATATGGGTACTCGGTCTGATATTGATGATTATAGTCTGTTGTTATGCTTTGCTCATTTATTTTCACCTGGCTGATGAAGATGCCTTGATGAATGATTTTTTGACAATGCACAGGTAGCACAAGTTCAGGGGGAGCATTAGCCTTATAAAACATTCTGCATTCTTGGCATTATGGTTGTTGATTTCAGCTATGGTTTCATATATTCATATCAATTGTTGCATAGGTCATGTAGAGATCTAGGGTGTAATATGTCTCCTTCTGTCATAGTCTATTTTTGAATGAGTCCTATTGGAAATATGATGTAATTTGTATCCCCACTATGCATGGGAAGGATGATGTAATAATTGCTATTTCAGTAATGTATAAACAATTGGTATATCCCCACTTGGTTAGGTGGATGACTCAAATTTTGTGTATGCCCACTTGGTTTGGTGATTGATGTATGTATGAGTCATTGGTCTTAGGGACGTTATACTCTTGTAGTTGAGTTATAGAGTCATGTTATTATTTTGAAACATATCTATGTAGACTCTACATGTACTCAGGGGGAGCATGGAGAACATGTGTATCTCAAAGGAGGAGAATATATTGGTCCACCATTTTCCCTTGATGTCAAACAGACATAGTATTTTGGTGTTGCTTGGCATCTCTAACGGTTTCTACAACTTGCAGTAATCAACACCAATATGGTTCCCATCAAGTCCAAAGGGGGAGATTATTGGCATTATGATATAAGTGTTGTTGTTGATGGAAACGCACTCACAAGTAATCTCATATTTAATAAAAGGTAACTTATAGTGTAACAGGTCAATTCAGAGGTAACAGGGAATTGGTAAAGAAGAACATGAAGTTGGAACATAGGTCTACTGATCAGAATCAAGAAGTTGAAGGAAAATGATGTTTTCAGATAGTTTAAGCTGCATACGCAAGTTCAGCTTGATAAAGCAGCGTATACATGCAGGTTCACGAAAAAAAAGAGCATATACGTAGGCACACACTTTCACAAGAGGAAAAGTAAGTATGGGTTTGAAAATCAAGAAGATTCAGGAGTAAAGAATACCTAGGGTCAATACCATGGTATTAGCCCACAATATTGAGTGGAGTAATGGTTATTTGATCCTGTCCAAGAATACCACAGGCTATAAGTGTTATTTTGGTTCAAGGTATTGAGGAAGGCCAAAACTATATAAGCAAGTGAAGATCAAAGGGCCAAGTGTGCAAGTGAAAATGGTTTCTTAGGAATAGTTCTTTTTTAAGTATATTTTATGTTGCGGGGGTTATGATTATGATATATGTCATGCGGAAAGAGTTAATCTTGCGGACAAAACCAACCTCCCTAGAAGCCTAAGACTTTCTAGTGACAAACAAGACAATTAAGAGCAATCCTTCTCTAAACATGCATTTACCATACAAGAAATCAAGTGTTTAGATCCTACCTATAGTCCAACGCTGTTGTAGTAGTCCAGCCTCGTCGATCCGGATGAGCTCCTCCTTCACTTCCAAACCTGCATTCACTAAAAATCAAATGATTAAATAGCACCTGAATATCTCATAAAATAAAACATATTCAACATACAGACCAAGGAGTATATGAAACAACTCATTAATAACAAATTGTTGAGAAGAATGGACTTATTTGTATTAATAGGAAACAAAAGAAACCATTACAACCTGAGCCTTGGTGTTGTGCAAGTTCCTCCTAGGGTCCAGCAAGAGTTTTCCTTTACTTGATAAGCTCACCCACTTCCAAATGAAACAAGAAAGGATGGTAATCTCTCCTCACAAGCTTCTACAAGGAAGTCCTAATTCCAGCAGCATCTACCCTTTGGAATGTTCAGCTTTCAACCTCCCCTCCTCTGGCCCAATGCATGTATTTATAATGTTCTAGAGGAAGTTAATCAGGTCCAACATCAATGGGATAAGCCCCTCTTTTGGATGGGGTAGCTCCTCTCTTGATGGGATAAGTTCCTCTTTCATAAGGATGCATGAACCATCTGGAGGTGCTCAATACACGTCAAACAATCTTCTAGAATGCTTTAGAAATGACCACAAGTAACTTTTTTAAGATGAAACTCGCGCCTTTTGACCTTTACAGGAGTACGCACCCATCCCGTGACTTACAGAGCGTACAAGTACGCAGGTACAATGAGCTTGGGATGCGTACACGCAGGCAAGGTAGAGAGAACCTGCGTACCCAGAGATAAACATGATTTTAATGACTTTCTCTCTTTTTTGAAGTTTGACATGAAGAGCAGAGGTATAAGGCTTGACAAGGAGGATAATATGACTATTGATAGAGCCATATTAACTGCAGATAGTCATGGTGACGAATTTCAGTGTAACAATCTTCATAGGACCAAGGTGGATTGTTATGACAAGGCTATTGAGTGCTTGGATGACAATGGGGACAAAGAGTTTTGCAAGGTAAGAAGAAAACAACATCAATGAGAATGGTGATAGTTATGTAGGCCAAGCGCAGTTGTAGGAAAGGGTGTGTGTTATTTGCAATGCATATTTCTAGTGACAAAAGTAAGGAAGCTAAGGATGTAAATGTTTTAAGTAGGTACCCAGTTCCACAACAGTTTCAGGATGTATTTTCCACATAGATTTCAGAGTTTCCATCTCACAGGGAAGTAGACTTTTATATTGAGTTGGTACTAGGGGCAACACCAGAATCTAAGGCACCTTACAGGATGAGTAGACCGAAGTTGGTAGATTTGAAGTTATAGTTGAAGGAAATGCTTGACAAGGGATACATTAGGCCAAGTGTATCACCATGGGGGGCACCAATATTGTTTGTGAAGAAGAAAGATAGTACTAGCATTGATTACATGCAATTGAACAAGGCGACAATTAAGAAGAGGTATCCATTGTTGAGGATTAATGATTTGTTCAATCAGTTTAAGGGAGCAGTAGTGTTCTTGAAGATTGATTTGAGATCAGGATATCATCAGGTACGCATTAAAGAAGATGACATTCACAAGACAACTTTTCGGACCAGGTACGAACATTATGAGTTGGTTGTAGTTCCAATTGATTTGACTAATGCTCCAACTACTTTTATTTGTTTGATGAATAGTGTGTTGCGTCCTTATTTGGACAAGTTTTTTATTATGTTCATTGATGATATATTGGGATATTCTAAAAATGAAGAAGAGCATGTCGAACACTTAGCAGCAATATTGAGATTGTTGAGAGAGCATCAATTGTATGCTAAGCTCAATAAGTGTAGTTTCATCCAAACTAAGGTACATTACTTGGGACATGTGGTTTCCAAGGAAGGCATAGCAATGGACCTGGAAAAGGTAAGAGCTATCATGTGGTGGGCAGCTCCTAAGAACATGGATGAGGTGAGATCCTTCATGGGGTTAGCAGGGTATTACAAGAGGTTGGTCAAGAACTTATCATAGATTTATTATCCTATCACATCATTGCAAAGGAAAGGAAAGAGGTTTGAATGGGCAGAGGAATGTGTAGTCAATTTTGAGCAGTTAAAGTAGTTGTTGACACATGCTCTAGTGTTAAAGATCACAGATCTAGACAAAGAGTTTGTGGTATGTAGATATGCTTGCAAGAGAGGGCTTGATGGATTCCTTATGCAGGAAGGATAGGCATTGTGCTATGAGTCATGAAAACTAAATGAGCATGAGTAGAACTATTCGACACATGATCTTGAGTTGGCAGCGATCATTCATGCATCGAAGATGTGGAGGCACTATCTTCTTGGCAGACAATTTGTATTGATGAGTGATCACAGTGAATTGCGATATCTATTTGACCAACTGAATCCAAATGCCAGACAAGCTAGATGGTTGGCCATGATTAGTGAGTTTGACTTTGCAAACAGGTATATTAAAGGTAAAGAGAACAAGGTCGCAGATTCTCTTAGAAAGCGGATATAGGTGAACCATATAATAATTATGAGCTCTTATGGGACATATTTACAGGCTTAGATCTTACAGGCACGTAGCAGGATAATAGGTACATAGAGTTAAGGCTTAAGTTACAACAAGTACAAGTACAGGTATAGGTGCAGTTACAGGTGCACATATAGGTACATGTGCAGGTACAGGTGCACGGGATGTGGACTATTGTCTCACGGCAGATGGATTGGTCAGGTTTAGAGACATGATATATGTGACAGACAATAATGAGCTCAAGAAAGTGATTTTTAGCAAGTTTCATGCGAAACCATATTCAAGTCACCCAAGATATCAGAAAACATTGGCGCCATTGAAGAAGGTTTACTATTGGCCGAATTTGAAGAGAGACGTGGCCAAGTTCGTAGCTAGGTGCTTGGATTGTCAGCAGGTGAAGGCAGAATGTAAGCACCCAGGTGGACTATTATAGTTGATTTTGATTCCAGGGTAGAAATGGGAGGTCATTTCCATGGAATCTATCACAAGTTCATCGAGGAGATATAGGCAACATGATTCCATCATGGTTGTGGTGGACAGGTTGACGAAGGTAACACACTTCATTCTAGTGAATTCTACATACTTAGCGAATGATGTAGCATAGGTCTGCATCAAAAATGTGGTGAGGTTGCATGGTGTTCCGCATAATATTGTGTCAGATAGGGATGTGAAGTTAACTTCCAAGTTTTGGAAGGAGTTTTTTACATAATTAGGTACAAAGTTGGCCTTCAATACAACTTATCATTCGCGGACAGATGGACAGATAGAGAGGGTCAACAAGATATTGGAGAACATGTTGAGGATGTATGTGATGCATCAAAAATGGAAGTGGGAAGAATATCTTCCATTGGTTGAGTTTGCTTACAATAATTGGTATCAGGAGTCTTTGAGGATGAGTCTGTTTGAGGCACTTTATGGGCGAAGTTGTAATACTCCTATTAGTTGGAGTGATCCAGCTAATAGGGTATTGATTGGACCAGACATGCTAGCAAAAATGGAACAAGAAATATAGGTAATCAAGAATAATATGATAGCAGAACAAGATAGGCATAAGAACTATGCAGATCAGAATAGGTTGTTTAAGGACTTTCAGGTTTGGGAGCCGATGTACTTGTGCATCAAGTCAAAGAAGAGCTCCTTGCGGATTGGATCGTGTGCCAAGATGACAACCCGATTTTCTGGACCTTTCAGGATTCTTAAGAGGATTGGGCCAGAAGCCCATATAGTTGCACTTCCTCTGACAATGAAAGTCCATGATGTTTTTCATGTGTCATTACTTAAGAAGTATGTTAAATATGTTTACCATGTGATTGACTGATTTGTATTGCAGGTGGATCCAGAAGGAGAATTTCAACAAAACTTCAGTGCATTTTATAGAGAAAGATGCTCATGCTCTGGAATCAAGCAATCGAGTAGGTTAAAGTGCATTGGAAGCACTTTGGGCCCGATGAAGCTACATGGGAGATGGAGATCAGATGCGGATTATGTATCCTTCTCTATTCGTTGGTTGAGTGGATGTTTTGGCATATGTCTTTGGTATATGTTTCGGTATATGTTTTGGTAATGATGTTTTGGTATATCTCTTTGGTATATGTACATATGTATATGGATGTAAATACTACCATGATCTATGCTATAAATCTTCAATAAAAAATATGGGTGTCATATCATTATGGTTGTCATGTTGGTTTACTTCTTAGTGGGATTGATCATTGTAAATATTACAACGAGCTAAGTTATAAAGCTCCATGGGCAGTATGTTTTGTTTACAACAACTTTTTGGTTGTAGGTGTCGTTGAACATCGAGGATGGTGTTCCCCCAAGGGGGAGGGTTCTATAACAACCCTAGTCAAAAATCCATGTAAAAATTAATAAAGGTAAAATAAGACCTTGGTAATGGGACACATATTCCAAGCTGAATGTAAGCAAAAAACATAGGGATGGGGATCAATTGTGATTAATTAATGGCTAGGGAAATTGGCAAAGGAAATGGCAAAGGCTTTGGAAAGGCAAAGTAGCATTTATTGGCATTTTATTAATGAAAATAATGGAAATTAGGAGAAAAGGGAGGTGAAAGGTCACATGTTGCATGTGAGGAGGAAAATGAAGGAAAATAATGGAAAATGAAGAAAATAGAGGCTTCATTGATAAAAAGGTTTATGAGGATCAGTTTGTACCTTTTGTTAGTTCAGTTTTGATCTCTCTCTCTATTCTCTCTCTCTCATACTCTTGGACACTTAGAGTTTCTTGGAGCACTACTGGAGGAGTGTGGCTTACTTGGAGTTTTTGAGTAAGAAGGCAAAGGAAGAGGAGGAAAGCACAAGAGGACATCAGGATCAACAACTACAACGAGTTTTTCTTGTAGGTACTGAGTTGCATGTATATTTTCCACACTAGATTTGGCATGCATGGCATATGCATGTGGTTTCTTGGTTATGATATATCATTGGTGTGGAGGATTTCCTTGATTGGGAGTGGATTTTCCTAGCACATGTATGGACTCCCAAACATGAATCCACATACATGAAGGGGAAAGACATCCAGATCTACTTCATCAATAAAATCTTCATTGATAACAAATCTAACTTTACATTGTTTTGTTACCTTCAGCTCTACATCCTTATGTACCCATCCCAGTGGATATGGGTTTGGATGATCATGAACTTCCAGCCCCAACATCTTGACCAGATCTATTGCAATGAGATTTGCTTGTGTTCCTGAGTCAAATAAAGCATCAATATTCGTCTTCTTGACCTATATCTATACATGGAAGAGTTTGGTCATTTCTTTCTCTTCATGTTGTTGAAGGCTACTCAAATTCACTTCCTTCTACATTGACGTACAGATGATCTTCTCATCCACATTGAGATACTTTCAACTTGGTTGCTCGAATCAGTGGCCATGAGATTCTTCTTATTATTATCTTTCTTCTTATTGTTTGGGTTTAGCTCTAGATTCAACTTCCAACACTTCTCCTCTATATGGCCATCAATGTTGCAGTGGTTGCTATGATCTTTGCACTAGTGTGTTGTGGCTGTCGTATTTATATATTTTCCCCCTTTTTGCTTCTTCTTCCCATCCTTAGAAGCGTCTTGTTGCTCCTTTTTCTTTGATCCACTTGATTGTGCACTTTTCAGGCCTATGTTCTCTAGGAACTGTTCCTGTACACACGCCTTGTCTATCGTTTTAGGCTTGAACAACATCATGTGCTCACGTAGACGACACTGCAAAGCCCCCAAATACTTGAGGAGTACATCTGGGTTCTTTAGAGAGATACCCAACATTATACCCATCTTTTTTAATTCTGTGGTGTACTCCTGCACACTTTGGCTCGACTTTTTCCTGAAGTAATGCCACCGGATCCACTGGTCCTCCACGTAACTAATGGGATAAAATTATGACATAATGAGGATTTTGAAATCCTCCCACTTAGTCACTAGAGGTTCTCCCTCCAACCTCATGGTTTCCGTGTGGATTTCCCACCAAGTCAGTGCATGGCCCTCCAATTTCAGTCGCGCGAATGAGATCTTTTGCCCTTCCTCGATCTGATGGACACTGAAATAAACTTCTAGTTGCTGCAACTAGTGTTTCAGCTTCATAGTGTCGATCTTGTCGTGGTATGGTTTGATATAAAAATTTTCTTCCACTTTAAACAGGGATTGGTTCATGACACTCGAACTGGGTTGATCTTTTTCGGGTTCTTTCTTCTGTTGGTTCTCTGCATCTTCCCGATCTCCTGATCCCCCCTCTGATTTGTCCTTTGCATTCTAATCCCCTTCTTCTCTAAATATCCCCAGCTTATTTCTTAGGGCTTCCATGAGGAG
>APFE030646598.1:6980-88279 GCA_000404065.3 Pinus taeda
CACATCCTCGTAAAGCATCTAAGGCTTGAGGATCGTTCATGACCTCACTATCAACCGCCGTATGTTCCCTTTCATGCCATGTGATTGTCATCCTGAAAAAAATTGACCTTTCATCCATTAGTTTTTCATTTAATTTGGCTCACGGCGTATACGCGGGTTACTGTGTATACAGTTGCGTATAGGGCCCGCGTGTACGCGGGTTTCACATTACAAACCCGCGTATACGCTGCAGCGGAAATTTAGCTAATAAACTAACGGTGAAACATCAACTAAAAAACTTAAAATCAATCACAAAGCATTGCAAGTCAAGGATAAGGGTTACCTGGAAGATTTTGTGAGATTTGAACGGTCGAAATTGACGTACGAAGAATTTGCTCCTTTTGCTCCAAATATTTGCTCTCCAAGTTGAACAGTAACAATGGTAAGGCCAAAATTGTATTTATAAGTTTTGAAAATGTAAAATTTTTTCAAAATTTTATTTTGATTGGTTTCATGTGACTTTTAACTTGAGAGCTCGCAGTGTCGAGAATGGTTTGCTTTTCAGGACATCTTGGACATTTTCGAGACGGTTCCATGACTGCTGACCAGTCATGGCAGGTATCATTTTTTCACTGGCATATAGGTTAGGGACATCATTCCGTTGCATTATGCATGCTGGCCTCCATCAGTCGATACATCTGCCATAGAGACGATCCCATTGTGTTATGGTTCATAAACCATCTTCACTCGCCGATTTTTAAATCATGACACGATGGTAGAGCCATCCTTTACATGGGCATCGTAGTTAGCACCTCACTGACATTTGGTGCCCATGCTACTTCATTTGAGTAGGCTCGGGAGTCCTCTGTAGTCCCGCCATGACTTATGCGTTGAAGACTCATTCCTCTCAGCTTCTTCGCTTTGTTCTGGCCTTATACCATAGAGGCTCCTTTGTGTTAAGTTGTACTGCTGCATTGCATGTTGACCATTTGCACCTTTTTGGCCTAAAGCCGACTTCACTCGACTCGTGTTTAAGCCAACTTCCGACCATGACGTCTGCAAAAAATCAACCTTGCATACCTTTAAGCCTCTGCAACTTGACATACCTTGACCCATGGAAAAGACATGCCTTTGAGTGTCATCGACCAGTTTTCGCCTCCCTGCATTGAGCATAGGAAAGTTCCCCTCCCAGGAACTAGATCATCTGTTTCACTGACACTCGTCCTGGTCCATTATACCATAGCATTCTTTTATTCTTTTTCGAGCTTAACAGAAAAATACAAAAAAATTAAATATTTTAAAAAGAGCGGGAACGGGATAGTATTTCCACTTATTATTGGCAGCAAGAGTCAGTCGTGTCGCCCTTGAACAAAGCACTCAAAACAAAGTCTCCTCCGCATGGATGGGATTTAGCTTGACTTAGGTTTGCCATAACCACTGTTCTTGAGTCAGTTCTCCCCCGATTGGTTACCTCTTCCAATCATATGGAGGGTTCGTTCATGCCTCCTGCATGACGAATTTATACAGATTCATGATACGCTGCCATAGTCACATTGAGTCGTGCTTTTGTTCAAGGGAAGTTAGCCTGAGTCGGCCTCTCTGCGGTGTCTCTTGACTCATTTTTCAGTCGACCATCCCGGTTGTCAGTGTCATGTCTTACATCACATTATTTATATTGGTCCTTTACTCTTGCCGGTTTGAGAAGGTCCCCATTGACTTCTTACTGGCGGGTCTTGTCCTTATCGACGACGACATCTTGCTCTGAGGGCAGGCCTAGAGTTGCACCCTAGCCCTATTTTCATTATTCATAGGTTACCTTGTGTTCAGCATCGATCAGTATCATGGGTCTTTGACTGAGTGGTTTCCCTTGTGTTCGACGTCAGCTTACATTATCACACATTGGGATTCGTGCAGTACCTTAGTTTCCATTTGACCCTATTGGTGGATACCTCGCCTCTGTGTCAGCTTTCATTATTGGTTGGTTCAGAGGGTTTCTGTCGTGCGCTAGCTACATCTTGTGTATGCCAGAAACATGCTTCGGTTCGGTTAATACATCTTTTTTCGTCCGATTCCTTCCACATTATTGGCCTACGGGTTACACTCACGCTAGATTGATGAAGGATGCATTAATGCCTTCCTTCTAGCGAATCTTTCCCTATCGACTCCGACTCATTACTTTGGGGCAAAGATCTAGAGTCCATTTGGCAGTACCTTGGGGTTTGCAGTCATTAGTGGCAGATCCTTCGCTATCGACAATGGGAAACCATCCTTGTCTCCTGATCGATAGATTCTTACAGGTGTTCGACTTCAGCTCATTTATTCGCACTTGTTAGTTTGTACTGGGTACCTTGACGCTCATTATCATTATCGGTGAGTAGTCTCGCGTTTGTTAACGGTATATATCAATGACCGGTAATCAAACGATTTCTCACATGGTCGACTTCAGATCATTTATTCCCATGGTGTAGAAATGTACCACGGCGGTCGGTGAAGACCTCAGGTTGTATCAGCATTCATTGGTTCACTTGACAGTTGCTCCTGTTGCTGCTAGTTGATGCCTTTCCACCTCATATGTTGCAGTCAGTTACGGCGACATTCTATATGCTGACACCTGAGTTTGCAGTGCAGTACCATCCTTATCCATCATGTTCAGTCGGTACCTTTTTTGGGATCAGTCTTTGATATCAGTGATCCGTTGTATCTTCTAGTATCATTGACAGTTTATATGTGATATTCAGACATGTACTTGTTCGACTATGATCAGATGATCCATTATGTATTCCACAGTCATTTATACTTGTATACTTAGTGGATCCGCTTGTACTTGATATGCGGACATGCTTTACTTTGTTTTCTCTGAGCATGGGTCTGCCCGCCTCAGACAGTGTTTCTTTCTGATCTTCTTTTGTGGCTTGGCAGGCTGACTTCTGGTGAAGTACTCCTCAGCTTCCGGCAGGTTTCCTTTCCATTTACTTGCTTAATACATTTCGGCCATCATGTACCCCTTCTGACCTCATATATTAGGGGGCATCTGTTATAGCTCCAAATCTCACCAGTATGGTTTGTGATGCTTCAGCCATGGCCTAGGGCAACCCCTCCTTCCAGACCTGGTCACATATCTAAAAAACAGTGTTTTATTCCCTGTACGCGACATTGCCCTGAGTTAAACGCGTATATACGTGGGTTCTACATAGCTAACCCGCGTATATGTATTAAAACACTTAAAAAATATAAAAATTCTGTATTTTCGGGCGGAGATCGTGGGTTTCACCTGCTGATCACCTATTAGTGCCCGTGGCCTCAACTGTCCTCAACCAATTCCTAACTAAAAAACTACCTTGGAGTTGGTATAAAAAGACATCATGAGGGAGGCCTAAGGAGGAGAAATTTTTGAGAAAAGTTATTATACTGATTTTCTATCCCCCTGATCAGGTCTGAAGACCCTTTGTGCCTCCTGCACTTCCCCCATCTTGTATAGGAAACCTTTGTTTCCTTTGTGTTTGGATGTTCATTTTTTCCCATCACATCTTGGAGAGAGTAATGGAGGGTGACCTACTAGTGGCTTGAGGCAGGACGGATCCAGAAGGAGGCTGAGCTTGGAGCCTGCAGACGCAGATTCAGGTGATATTGCTCTTGTTTCATATTATTTTACTTATCTAATAAAGAAACACGTCTTGTTCCCGAAACGCTCTTGTCTTTGTGTTAATGATATTTATATGTGAAGTTCATACTTAAATAGATGCTTATAAGTTTGTAACTAACTCATCTTTTCATATAACATAAAGATCATTTTTTATGTAAAATCTTGTCCATATACTGTTGTAGTTTGTGGAATTGTGGTTTTTACAGGACCAAGGAGCGGAAGGGACGTGAAGAAGGGTTTGCACCCTTGAGTAACTACCCAAACGTAGGACCACGGGTATGCTCCTCTCACCCTAGAAGTAGTTATTTATAGCATAAACGGTTGGTTGTGCGTGTGTTTCTTAACTTAGATAATTTTCCGTCTGCTAAGGTTTCACCCAAGAACCTTAGGGGAGAATTTCCCGCAACAGGCACCTCATCAATAGACGCATATTTTTGAATGCCTCTCGTCAAGGCTTCCAGGTTGCGTTCCACCTCTATGATCAGGTCAACTCCCTCCTCATAGGGAGAACACTCTATTTGTTGTGTCACTCGTCTAGGTATCAGAGAAACCCTTGGAGGTATCTCTGGTCCAACATCTAAAAAAATCACAAGTGTCAAATATTAGTACACATGAAAAAAAAAATTAAAATCAAAAACTTCAAAAACTTGAAAAAATAGTTTTTACCTACATCGGTCCACTGTGTACCTGGTGGAAGTGGAAGATCAGGATCTCCCCAGAAATCTATGCCAGCGTATGCCCCATCATATACAATGATTAGTTATTGTCACAACCATCCAAAAAATGTTGGAGGAAATAACATCGTTGACCACCTTCAGGTCGAGGCATCAACTCACCCTTCTCACTAGTCATGGATCTGTGGACATTGGGGCATCCACTTCTATCCACTGATATCTAAACAATGGTACACGTTCCAAGAAGAACGTCACCAAGATAGATCTATAGACGAACTGTTTCAACTTCCCTATTTTGCATTTTGTAAGTTGGCTCTTCATGTTGACCAACAATCCTTCACACGAGTTAAAAACTATGTGACTTAGACAATAAATAGAATACTAGAAATGAGACATTGTTGCTTCATGCAAAGCTTAAGCCCCAGCTATTCGGGCCATGGTATGGAGAATTTTTCTTAGTGGGATAATGGTCATGGTATTTATGTCTATCTTCCCACTCTAATTTTTTCGAGTGATTGGGCAATGTCTCGCAATCAACATATATGTACTCTCCCCTCTAGTATGAGAATTGGATAGCTGGATCTTTTGTCCCCTTCTAGACAAAACCGTAAATAAATATATGTCTGCGACATCTATCTCAAGTTATTAGTGCCCAATCATAAACAATTGGTGATCTACATCCCACCAACCAAACAAATGTTGCAGTAAGTCAACGTGGCTCCTAATCCCAGGAATCTGAAATAATTTTAGTAACCCACATGCTCGAAGGGAAGCTATGCAATTTGGGTCTAGGGATGCCTGATGATCTTCTACCTCATTTCCTCCCTCTTTCCATTTGATAACCACTTTTTTTTCTTCACTTGTGAACATCCATAAAATGATTTTTCATGAGCATCTATGGAGGGAAATTCAGAAAAAAGCCATTAAATATGGATGATTTTTCAAAACTGTTGTAACTCTGTGCCAGCGTGTCTATTTCTATATTTTTCCATGATTCCAATGCACTGACACAATTGACCACAAGGTGAGTAGCGTAGGTCTGATGGGTAAAACCCACGTTGATTGCCCTCAACATTTTTTTTCCAAGCCCTCCTCAATGCCTATCCTATGGATAAAAACACCTAAAATAATAATCAAAATGAAGAGAAGAGACAAATCTCTTACCTGTAGCAAACGGATTGAAGAACAATGTCTTGGATTGGTTGCACTCCTCGCCTGAAGATCGGGGAAAATAGGGTAAAAAGTGTTCTTTGATTTAAAAATGTTTTCACCTTTTGAGTTTTTATAAGATTTTGAAATATATTTTTACTAAATTAGGGAATAATTTACTTATCTTTTAATATTTTTTCTTCAAAATGGGTAATGTGCATTTCACTTGTTGATCCAGGTTATCTTTTGTTTATAGATGCATTAAAAGAATTACATATATAGTTTGTAGCTTAACCAAAGAGAAACTTAAATGTTCACATATGAGAGAAAGAAGAAGAACATAAGAAGATAAGAAGACAAGAAGACAAGAACTTGATAACAGAGTTCGTCCCTCCTGGACTACGTCTCCGGGCCTTGCTCGACCAATGGGAAGGCCTTCATTCATTAAAAATGGCATCAAAAGAAGTTACATTCATTAGTTACAAAAATGGAGCATTATACCTCCATATTGAAAAATGCTCGAAAATTGGAGAGCTCTGCTGCAAAAACGGACACCACCGTTGGATTCTCGTCACTGAGAGGTGCAAAATCAATATAAAACTTGCCCAATTTTGAGACTAGACCAAAATCACCCTCCTACAAATTTTTCACCCTTCTTGCCTTGAAAAGCGTGCCTGCTGATCTCCTCCAGCGCTAGGTAAAAGACTGAGTTTATATAATTTTTTGGGTGGATTTCCCAAGGAAGAAGTTTGGAGTAATGGTAAGACTTAGGAATTGGTTGAGGAAGGTCAGGAGGTCAAATCATGTCCCTCCACTTTTACCATGTTTTGGTTGCACAACTAACTGCATTAATCATAATATATATATATATTATATATATATATATATATATAGGGCATATTGTTGTTTTTTAAACAAATATTTGGGCGCATTTTTCCCGACCTATATACATATATAGGATATAGTTTGTTTTTATAAACAATAATTAATAATTAACTGGGTGCATTACGGTTTTTGTTATAACCATATATTATTTGTTTAGAAACAAACTTAATGATATGGTTATTAACCATACATACGGCGGATTGGATGGATAGGATTGTCGATGGGTTAGTGTTGAATGACGGAAGGCGACGTATGGAAGGACGGTGGCAGTAATGGCGGTCCTTGGAGTATGGAAAACAATTGTTAAGTGTTGGGAACCACGTTAATTTTTGGGACCACACTTTAGTTTGGGGCTACTCGCTCGGGTGCCGGGCGGGTTCAACCCCCGCCGGCCCCGTAACCTCCGGGGATATAAATATTGTGTCGTATTATATAACATATATATTGTCATATATATACATGGCATGAACCATATATTATGTGGATTGCAATGTTATATATATATATATAATATATATATAATTATAATCTATATATTTATATAATATATATAATATTATAGATATATATATATATTATATATAATATATATAATAATAGAGATATAGATATAAACGATTTTGATATAGTTTGCGAATATTTGATATATGGTTAATATATATATGGTTGGATTTTGACATATATATTTTTGGTTATCGTTTTGTTTAATATATATTTGGGTTTGGTTATATAGTTAAGGTAATAACTATATAAAAACTATAACCAAATGTTGTTTGTCTTTTGTGCAGGTTTAGGAGGTCACTGGGGAAAGCAAAGTGTCAAGACTTCAAGGCTACCATGTGGGTCCCACGTGCTGACTAGGATGCAATGTGGTGCACTGTGGGCCCCACTTTTCTACTGTCATTCCAAAACTTTGAAGAGCTCTGTCTCTTGCATACGAGCTCAGATTAACGAACCGTTCATGCCACCGTGACCAGGAGGACAAGCTCTTTAAAATGATGCCAACAAATTCTCTTCTTTTCCATTTTGAATTTCGAGCCTTATCCATCCCCTTAATGTCTCGAGATCCTCCTAGACCAATCCTCCCCACTGAGGAGCTTTTGGTCCTCCAAAAGCATTAGCACGTTGTCTCAATCCACACTTTCAATCTCCTGCACACGAAATTGGTATATTCTTGCAATCATGCACACCAGACATGACTCAATAACCCCTCCTTCAAAAGAGTTCATAGCACACACTCAGTGGCAAAGGATTACATAAAAAGTAATTAATGCCTCAAATACTAATAAGGAAAGGCCAAAATATCATCATTTCATCTTGAAATGATGGAAAATACACCATCATTTTTTTTTACATGTGCATGGTATGGTTTACAATGGTGGCCATGACAAGCTACTACCCCTAAAAAAACCAACTTAATAAAGCAGACCATCGTGAATGGTGCGGATTCATCTGTTGAACATGTTCATCTTTCGGCTCCTCTCGTGATGTTTCTAGATCATGGAGCATCGGACACGTGGTTTGTTGGTGTCCTTCTTTGTTGCAATGATTACAACGATTCTTTCTCCTCCAAACTTTCGGGGTGGCCTTGGGGTGCTTCCCCTTAGTGTTCCTTCGAAAGATGCTCATGGAGCCCTCACTATTGCTAGACTGTGAGGAAGGAATTTCATCATCTGTCGTTGGCTGGTTACTAGCTATATCGGAGCTTTTCCCCATCTCCTTGACTTTGATGGGGTTTATGATGCTTGGCCTTTGATGTCGAGGCCCTTTCCTTGATATCCCATTTTTTTCATTAGTTTGGATCCAATCCCTGTAGTATGTTTTTCAAAAGCAGCTAACTCGTCATCATGAAAATCATATGAAATTGGAGAATCGAATTTTACCTCACGACAACTATGTTACAGCTATTCTAAGGACTCATCCTTGGCTTGCAACTAGTGTAGTAATCTTTGGTTTTCATCCCTTGCCTCCTGTAGAAGCCTCCTTAGCTCAACAGTCTCTGCTTGGATGCGGTGGTTGATCTCTTCAAGTTCTTGGAGTCCTGCTGAGGGAAGTGTCCTTTTTGTTATATCGGCTGAAATCCTTGATTCATGGCCAGAATCAGACTCCAAATCTATGGGCCCTCTTGTCGCAACCCCCAGGGCTGTAAACTTTGCCTCATCACTGCAGTCATACCCTAAATCAACGGGCCTACCTCATGCAAATCCCGTAGCTGTGACTTTCTCATATTCTTCTGACTTAGAATCTTGGCTTTGCTATACAGTGGTGACGACCTTATGTTTCCCATTTCTGTCATTCCTCTCAGGTCTCAGCTCAGGGTGCAGCTTCCAACAATTCTCTTCATCATGCCCCTCTTTCCCACAATGGGTACAAGAGGGCTTTGCTCCCCTTCTCTTGACTGCCGCAGTTCTCTTTGAGTGGTCATCTTTGTCATATTTGCCACTATTCTCAATGTGAATGGCCTTCACACTGGCTGCATCAATGGTGGTTGGTTCAAATAATAATAATGAATGCCTAATATAACTGTGTAACGATCCAATGTATTTAGTTACAATTTGAGGTGTATCAAGTGCAATACCCAAATTTAGTGCTTGCTTCCTAAATTCTTCTGTAAAACTTTGAACATCTTGACATTTGCCTTGCCTTGAATACTGCCAGTTCATTAAATATTTTTTGCATGTAACCCAGTGGATAAAATTGTGCTTTTAATGCAGAAATGAAATTAGGCCAAGAGGAATAAAGATTACCCAAATTCTTGCTGCTTTGCACTTTGCTTTCCCACCAAATGAGAGCAATGTCGGTTAATCACAAAGATGCCAATTGAATCTTTGCTTCATCCTCCATGATCTGCTGAATGCTGCAGTAGATCTCGATCTGCGTAATCCAATTATTAAGTTTCTCTGCATTGCTTTCACCATTGTACATGGGGAGATCAAATTTAACATCTAACTTAAAAAAAGGTCTCTTAGATGCATCTTTGGAATTTCAATTATTATGATGGTGAGAAGAAGAAGAACTTTCTCTTGTAGAAGGAGAAGGAGATGGATATCCTCCGTCACCTCCATGTACTGAACCTTGTCCTTCTGGAGTTTTCCCCTCTGCATTTTCCAGTTTTTTTAGCTTTGAGAACAACTTCTCAACATGATATGCCATCATATAGAAAGTCTTGAGAAAATTTTTCTCCTCATCATATCGAGTCTTGTCATATGCCATGTTCCCTCTTTGATGTGCATGTCTTGCCTCGGGATTGAAAGGCTATAACTCCCCTTCGCCTCTTCGGAGCCTGTTTCTCGTTAGCATACAAACATGCAATTCACATCTAAAAACACCTACTTTGATACCACTTGATCTAGGTTCTCTTTTGTTTATAGATGCATTTAAAGAATTACATATACAGTTTGTAGCTTAACCAAAGAGAAACTTAAATGTGCACATGTGAGAGAAATAAGAAGAAGAACATAAGAAGATAAGAAGACAAGAACTTGATAACGGAGTTCATCCCTCCTGGACTATGTCTTCGGGCCCTGCTTGATCAATGGGAAGGCCTTCATTCATTAAAAATGGCATCAAAAGAAGTTACATTCATCAGTTACAAAAATGGAGCATTATACCTCCATACTGAAAAATGCCCGAAAATTGGAGAGCTCTACTACAGAAACTGACAGCACCATTGGATTCCCATCACTGAGAGGTGAAAGATCAATATAAAACTTGCCCAATTCTAAGACTGGACCAAAATCACCCTCCTAAAAAATTTTCATCCTTCTTACCTTGAAAAGCGTGCCTGCTGATCTCCTCCAGCTCTGGGTAAAAGACTGAGTTTATACAATTTTCTGGGCAGATTTCCCAAGGAAGCGCTTTGGTGTAATGGTAAAACTTAGGAATTGGTTGAGGAAGGTTAGGAGGTCAAATCCTGTCCCTCCACTTTTACCATGTTTTGGTTTTACAACTAACTGCATTAATCATAATATCTATATCTATATATAATAGTTGGGCGCATTTTTCCAGAACCTATATACATATATAGGAGATAGTTTGTTTTTATAAACAAAACTTAATAATTAACTATGTGCATTATGGTTTCTGTTCTAACCATATATTAGTTGCTTAAAAACAAACTTAATGATATGGTTATTAAACATACATACGGCAGATTGGATGGATAGGATTGTCAGCGGGTTAGCGTTGAATGGTGGAAGGTAGCGTATGGAAGGACGACGACAGTAATGGCGGTACTTGGAGTATGGCAAACGGTGGTTAAGGGTTGGGAACCACGTTAATTTTTAGGACCACACTTTAGTTTGGGGCCGCCTGTTCGGGGGCCAGGCGAGTTCAAGCCCCGCCGGCCCCATAACCTCCGGGGATATAAATATTGTGTTGTATCATATAACATATATATTGTCATATATATACATGGCATGAACCATATATTATGCGGATTGCAATGTTATTTGATATATATATATATATATATATATATATATATATATATATATATATTATATATATATATAGATATATCAAAACGGTTTTGATATGGTTTGCAAATATTTGATATATGGTTAATATATATATATATGGTTGGATTTTGACATATATTTTTGGTTTATAATTTTGTTTAATATATATTTGGGTTTGGTTATATAGTTAAGGTAATAACTATATAAAAATTATAACCAAATGTTGTTTGTCTCTTGTGCAGGTTTAGGAGGTCACTGGGGAAAGCCAAGTGTCGAGACTTGAAGGCTGCCATGTGGGTCCGACGTGCTGACTAGGATGCCATGTGCCGCACTGTGGGCCCCACTTTTCCTCTGTCATTCCAAAACTTTGAAGAGCTCTATCTCTTGCATACGAGCTCAGATTGACGAACCATTCATGCCACCACGACTAGGAGGATGAGCTCTTTGAACTGATGCCAACAAATTCTCTTCTTTGCTATTTTGAATTTTGAGCCTTATCCATCCCCTTGATGTCTCGAGATCCTCCTGGATCACTTGTGTAGTGACAGGTCATGGATAAATGGTGACACTGATTAATGTTGAATGAATTAACGAGTTTTATTGTATCACTTTTTCAGAATCGTAAAAAATAAACGAAAAATAAATCCCCTGGAGTCATCTGTAAGCTCTTTTTTTACTCCTGAAATATGAAAAGATTACTGAGTACTTGTCGTTTCAAACTCATTAAAGTAAATGAAATGACATCTTCTCAGTATAAGTTTAACCCTTTTCCAGACTTAGATATACTATTAGATAAAAAAGGAATACCTTAGTCAAACATGGCTAAGAGGTTCTCTTAGATATTATTTTCTACCTTTTCTGATTCAAGAGACTATTTACGAAAAGGGACCTTTGGAGTTTTCTTTTTTGCCTCTTTTTCAAACTCTCTAAACATGAAAAAGATGTTGAGATACTCGTCCGTCAGACTCATAAAACTTAAATGACATAGTACTTGTCACCATGACGAGGCTGAGTTTCTCCTTCCTAGGACTCGTTCAAATTACTAGGATGGATTCATCCGAAGGATGGACTTATACAACAAGCATATGTTATCCCCTTCAAGCCTGCAATAAAAAATAATGGGGTACTCACTAGAAATACTGGGGGAAAAATGAAAGTGAACACTTCTTATATTTTTTGTAAAGGTAGCACGTCGTTCTTGAACATGACACTTATCTATTGCTCGTGTTGGGTTTGGGTTATCATCACTTCATAGCTTTCCTTCAAATTACTAGGATGGATTCATCCGAAGGATGGACTTATACGACAAGCATATGTTATCCCCTTCAAGCCTGCGATAAAAAATAATGGGGTACTCATTAGAAATACTGTGGGAAAAATGAAAGTGAACACTTCTTATATTTTGTGTAAAGGTAGCACGTCGTTCTTGAACATGAAACTTATCTATTACTTGTGTTGGGTTTGGGTTATAATCACTTCCTAGCTTTCCTTCTTGAGTTTTGGGAATCCATTTTTCCTCTCATCTGATTATATTGCATAGTTGTCATGACGTCTAATCCTATGATGAGTCAAATGCTTCCGAACTCTGGAGTTGTGTCACCGATATATTCAAGAGAAATCCCATCTATAGTTTCTTATCACTTATACAGTGTATGACCTTTCTGCCATAATCTTGAATCAAACTTACTACATATTTTTTTTTTGTGTCGATGATGTGGGATACATTATGGCCCTCCTTCGATGGATCACTTCCTATCGACTTCAGCTCATTATCTAGGAAGATGATCTAGAAACTCCTTTTCAGTACCTTGGAGCTTTCATTCCTTAATGGAAATCTCTTTGCATCTGATGATAGGTTTACATCATTGGCCTTCGATAGAATGATTCTGTGGGTGTTCGATTTCAGATTCATTATTCACACTCGTTGATTGTGCTATTGTACCTTGATATCCATTGTCATTATTGGTGGTTTCTCTCATGCCTGTTAATGGTTTACATCATTGACCGGTAATCAGGTGGTTTCCTATCATGTTTGACTTTGGCACATTTATTCACATGGTAGAATTCATACATTGATCATATCGAGACAAAGATGAAGACCATAGGTTTTGTCTGATAAATCCATGTCACATGGAGTTATGAGCTATTCATGATTGTACACATGATTCCCTCTATATGGATGGATGTGACCATACTACGGATCCATCTATATGATCCTTTCTGTTCAGATGGCTGCATCCATGTCATGGATCCTTATACATGATCCCTTCTATTCGGATGGCTACATTCATGTTGTGGATTCATGTATTGTTATATGCCTATTCAGAGATGTATCATTAGGAATATTTATAACAAAGATGTCAGATATGTATATTGTATCATGCTTGATTTGTAGGTCTCCTGACGACATTTTTCTAGGTCCTTGCCTTGACTTGTAAATAATTTCACCCATCACTCCATGTTTTGCCTTCATGCTTTAGGGGGCATCTGTTACAAAATATTTTGTCACACTTCCTGTCCCATATCCTGAAGCATCAAAATGATAAGAACTATTAAACAGTACTCACCATGAAATACATATAGAAACATCCCTGAAGAATAGAAGAAGAGTTGTCCTGAGGGAATTCTGGAGAAATTTTGCCTAAAACCCTAGTTTTCAGGATCAACGTACTTTGCACTACTATTGGCCCATGTTGATGGCTTGTTGTAGCATACTCACCTAGTGCTTCCAACACAACTTTTGATATGAAAAATTGTGATGGACCTCTTCTGGCATTCTTTCTTAAAGTGGAGGAGAAGCTTTGCTTGCTAGAATCTTTGAGAACAACGCGTTGGATGTTGTTGGATAGAGATATGGTCAAGCTTTCCCATTTTGAGTCCTTGATCCTACATTTTAGTTCTTCCCCTTGAGATGTGGACCTTCCTCCCTCTTTTGTGGATCCCTAACTCCCTCTCCCTTCCTATAAATCAAGTCCCTTACATCCCCAAATGGTTGGTGATTGCTTGCCTACATTCCTATGTTGAAACTATGCCCAAATGTTTCTCATCTAACTAAGGAGTGCTTGAATGGTCTTGGCCTAGACTTGGAAATCCACTACAAAGGAGGTATCTAACATCAATGCAATGGTTGTATGCTTCCATTTTTTATTCATTAAGAAATACATTTAGTATTTTCCTTCCATAAATGTATAAACATTTATTCATTTAGCATGATGCTTCTTGATCTGTCATGTAGTTTATGTTTGAATTATATTATATATGCTCTTGTATCTCTTGTTGTCATTTGATCTCCCTTGTAGGTATTTATATAGAAGGAATAGAGATGAGAGAGCCTGGAAGCTAAGGGATCGAGATCATCAATAAAGTTTGAGCACTTAGCATCAAAGTGAGGTAGGTTTCTCTCTCTCACTTTCAATTTTTCAACATAAACTAGGAAATCTTGCACTAGATTGTCCGATTTCTTGCTAGATCCTCTCATAGGACTAGAGAGATTGCTTTTTTCCTCTGAAGGAATTTATATTCAAAACATATAAACTTGGTTGTATATAACCTTTATCAAGAATTTATTTCAGTTGCAACTTCAACTCAACTTGTTCAACAATGCCCATCCTGTATGGTGATTTGGAGGTTGGTGTTGTTCTAGGCACCAACTCAATTGAAAATTCTACCTCTCTATGAGGAGGAACTCCAAGAGTACTATTGGCATTATTACTAATTTGTTATCCTTGATGGAAACCTACTTGATGAGTTTTCCTTTGATGGAAACCAACTTGATACATATGTCAACAGGATGTGTCTATAGATGTGACAAAGAATTTGGAAAAAGGGATAATAGTTTCAAGGCAGAGGAAT
Organism: Pinus taeda; assembly: GCA_000404065.3. Lineage (NCBI taxonomy): Eukaryota > Viridiplantae > Streptophyta > Pinopsida > Pinales > Pinaceae > Pinus > Pinus taeda. Next base: position 21,623 of record APFE030646598.1, read on the forward strand.
GATAAAAATGAAGTTTCAATAAATATATGTGGGTTCTATGAAGAAAATTCGTGTACACACGTGGGTATGAAGAGGCAAATGCACGTACAGTTTTCACACCATGGTATTCTAAATATCAAGGGTTCTTACCATGGTATTACCCTGTGGTATTGAGCCCAACAACGAATTTTTTGATCCCATCCAAGAAAACCATTAGCTGGAGTATGGTTTTGACCTTTGGTATTGAAAAAGGGCTAAGATATATAAGGAGATGAAGATCAAAGTGGTAGAGGTGTGCAAGTGATGAATATGCAATGAATAGTTAGATATGAAGAAAATATGCATGTAATGCTCTGTTAATGTTTTTCTTGATCTAAAACTAAGTATGCACCTAGGAATTTGATGATGGATCATATCCAATAGATCTGAGATGAAAATTTTGATTATGAGTCGATTTTATCAGCGTTTATAATGTCTTGACACTGTTTTTTTCTTTGTATGCCAAGATCTAGGTATGTCTAAAGTTATGCGATACAAAGAAGTTTTGTGTCGGTAAATGCAAATATGTACGAGAGTTTTATAGCCTGAAAGGCGCACACACACTTGAGTGTGATAATGGTAAGTCACGTACATGCGGATTTGTTTCATGAAAATAATGTAGAAACGCGGATATGCTTTGAGGAAAGCATGTATATAAAGTAGGGTTTTAATGAAAATAATTTCTGATCAGTTTAATTAGCATTGTTATGTTTACGTTATCTGTCAATGAAGTCTTCTTGATGATCTAAGTTTAACAATAATTTTTAAAATATTAATTGACTAATTGAAGAATGATGAAGATACTAGATGGTTGTGATTGAAGTCCAGTGAAGGTTTTGTGATTGTTTCAGAATTATGTAGTAGATCTGTGTGTGATTCAGTATTTACTTTAGTGTCACAATGGTTCATTTTTCAGGATTCAGTGGTTCAAGATCTGTACGGGGATATGCTTCATGGAAAGCATGTACACACGTGGATTTTCTACTGTAAAGTAATGTATATATTTTAATATATGATTGATCAGGGTTTTTTAGTAACATAATTTAATTTATTGGTGTGCAATATGTTGATTTCGTATTCTGGTTACAGTGATCTGAATGTTCTGGTTGTTTAAGTTTGGGTTTCAGTTGATAGGTTGATTTTTGGTTGATTTAGTTGATTCAAAGATTGCTTGTTTCAGATGATGATTGAGTGATTTGTTGCAGTGATCAGTTTTAGTTTCACTATTTGGATTTGGTCTTAAATGTTGGTAGTGGGTCTAGTTTGAAAAATTGATGAAACATGGCCTACAAGTTGTGATGATTTGTAACAGGTGGATCCAGTATGAAAATTTATGAAATGTGGTCCCAAACGGTGTTGAGGGTTGGAGTCTACTATAAGGGAGTTGAAGCTCCCTTCTGGTGGAAACTGGTAAATGAGATCAGGGGGTTGGATTTCCCTTTCTGTGGATTCTAGTAAACAAGATCAAGGGGTTGGTTCACCTTTCAGTAGGAGGTAGAGAATGAGAAAAGGTTGTAGCTTTCTGCAAATGGCTACCTACATGCTGGTATGAGTCTGTTGCAACACAAGATTGTAAAATATTTTATAATAAAAGGAAGACAAAGGTGATAGCCATTAGGGTATTTTTGAGGTCTAAAATGGGCCTCCTTAGGAAATTATAAAAATAATCGTGGAAATAATAAAATAATATTAGATTACATCATAAATTTTAGAGGGAAAAAAAAGCTACTTTTTCAACTTGTATTTTCAACTTATTCCTATGGGTTTACTCAAATTTCGAGTAGCAACACTCATTTGGTGCATAGTTTGATTCCTCATCTAAGGATTGCCCATGTTTCATACTTTTGATGAACCCTGCTATATGAAAAATGAGAAATACATGAAAAACGTGATTGCAATCACTTTATTTCATGCATTTCTAATTTTTCATGTAGTAGGGTCCATCGAAAGTATGCAACATGGGTACTCGGATGAGGAACCAAATTATGCATCCAACGAATGTTGCCGCTCGAAATTTGAGCTAACCCATAGGAAGATAAGTTGAAAATACGAGTCAAAAAAGTAGTTTTATTATTTTATTATTTTTTAAACTTTTTACTCTTCTTCAAAAATGGTGAATCATCACCCGTGGTTGAAATCATCATATTGAATCCTATTGGTTCTTATAAAGTTTATTTTGGTTGAACATTCTTCTTAGGAGGCCCATTTTAGACCTCAAAATTCCCCTAATGAGTGGTGTTTTTCTCCCACATTGGATTTCCAACTTAAATCCCGGTGTTCATGTGTATTGATTATGTGTGATAGTTTAATTTGTTCTTACTGCACATGGTTACTATTTATATAGTTTTGAATGAAGTACTGATGCACTAGCTTAAGATAAACAGGAGATGAATTAACTAAAAAATTTATTTTACTCAATATACGCTAGTTGTATGAATAATAGCCATGTACACACGCGAGTTTAACGAAGTCACATACAGAAATCAGGATATTAAATTGAAAAGTTTAATGGTTTGAAAATATTGATTCAACCCTCACCCCCCTCCCCTCTCAGTATTTTTCCCAACAAATATCCTCTGAAACACTCTCTAAATTGTTGCAACAAGTGATATTTCTATAGTATTTCACTTTCTTCTCTTTTTGCATGGCCATTGTGATTGTTGTGACTGAAATTTTGCATTGAGAAATTGAAAACCCATTTTGTAGTTGCATTTGTTATTAATGAATGTAACTTGCCTCGCCAAGGTGGGTTTTTTCCTTCCCTGTAATACGCTTTTCCTTCCCGCTTCATCTAGTCATTCCATTTCTTTCTCATAGAAATCAACCTTGGTATGGTTATGTATATAGCCAATCCATACCCAATAGCATGTTGTGTGCCCCAAAGGTAACATATTTAAGCGCATTGTTGTTGGCATGCCTTAAAGCTCAATCTCACATGACTTTACCTAATGGCTCACTCTCCTCTTAGTTCCCGTCACAATTGAAATCCATGGTTATGCTTGAAAATACTGGGCTAAATTGCATTTCTCCATAAGCTTCATCCTAACATAACTATATTTAGAATTGGGATCAATTAAAATGGAAATAAATGGATTACACAATTTACGTTCTGTTGTATCTTCATAGATAATTCTAGGTTAGGAATTATGCCAGAGCATCTAAAATGTGTTGTTGGTTTTTTGGATGGCCAAAGCTATAAACTGCTTGAATAGGTTCAATTCTTAATTACTTATGATTAAATAGAAGGGTTGATTCTTCACCTCTAAACAATAATTTAGCATTGATTTAGATGTTCAAGGTTGAAACTTTAGAAACTATATGATTTTTTAAATATCAAATAGATTTCTAACCATCATATACAGTGGATGCTTCTAAAGTACTTTTACAACCAAACAATAAATGCTTAAGAAACTTAAGGGAAGATGACAATTTATTGATGTAGAGTTAAATCAAACAAACAATTTAATCAAATATTCTTTGTAATAGATTAAAACTTCATTGGGGATTTCAAAACACATTGAAACTCAATATTATCTTACCCAAAACTCCCATAAACTTGAAAACATAGTAAAAATAATAACAAAGAAAGACTTACAAGAACACAATCTGTCTTGAAATGAATCTAGAATCCTTTCATTACTTTAGAAATAACCTTTAAGGAAGAAGTCTTCTCAATGGTCTATCACAATGGTTCAAGCCATTTTAAGTCTTATTTTTAAGTACTTATAAAAAAAATATTACATCTGAGATTGGATTCTAAACTAAATACATTTACATAATAATATTTCTTTTAAAAAACACAGATATTTCTAAATATAGAGGAAAAATAGGAAAATTTGTTGGAAAATGTTGTGTTGTTGAGGCAATGTAGGAATCTAGTGATAATTGTTGCTACTTTGATGGAAATGTTGTTTCTTTCATACTGAAAATCTCGAACTGTTGTTATACTTCATTTGACTAATTTTAGTAGTTGGTCCCATCTCTCTTAACTTTGGATAGAAAATCCAATCATATTCTTGAATTTTTCATCCACCTCAATGGTAGTGTCAAAAGTAGCTTTATTCACAAAAAGGTGGTGGACTTTGTGCTGGATATTCAAATCAAATTGAATTCCCTATATGAAAAATTCACCACTGATAACACCTTTGGATTTTGAAAATTTGGAGGCATCAACACCTATGTTACACAGTTGTTCTTGATAGTTTTCTAACGAGATCATTTTTTCATTAGAATTTCTAAGTGTAGGCAAGCCTTTTTCCCGCAACAAAGTGAATTTCCTATTGAATTTCTTGACTTGCAACTCAATATCCTTGCATTTGTTTTCCAATTGTATCGTTACCTTTTTCATTGTTAAGACCCTCTTGACCTCCATGAATGTTGTTTTTTTGTCTGGAATATTGTGGTATTCAAGTTCCTCTTTGGTTTTGGAATTTAGTAGCTTGATGATCTTTTGTGCTTCCTCTCGCCTGTGTTCCAAATCCACCTTTGTGTTTTCTATGGCTGCCTTGAATCTATGTATAAGCTCCTATTGTTAAAAAATAATTTGTATTAAAGGCCACATATATGTTATACTGGCATTTATGTTCTGCCAAATAATGTTTTTAGCCTCAACTAACATTTGGATTACAAAGGATTAATCTTCATATTTCTACACTTGTTGCGTGAGTTTATAATTTTTTTACAATTCTGACAAATATGCATTGTTAGTTTTGAGTTAACTCTCCTCCATTTTAGCCAATTTTGCTGAGAGCTTATTGTTTTCTAACTAAACAATTAATAATTCATCTAGAGCTCTAGTAAGCTCTTATGTGGATCCTGAAGTTGTAGTCCTTGTTGAAGTTTCTACCTCTGTACATGTTCCCAATGTAGACACTCCTGCCACTTCCCATTGTTGTTTTTATTTCAATAGTGCTTCCATAGACTGCTCCATCTTCTTTATCTGTGCATTTTGCTCCACTACTATAGTAAACATTTCTCATTTTCCAGCTCTATATTTGCAACCTCTTTAGATTGAGGATGCTTTGTGGAGGGAATCTTTCATTTCTTCCTCAATTCTTGGATATCTGCTTCATTGTTTTTTATTAGATCTTTTGATACTTTAACATATTTAGGATCATGTCCTAGCTTTATAATCAAATCCTCTAGAGATTTGATTCTATTATCCTTTGCAAATGAGGACATTTTCTCAATCTTTAATTGAGAGTTCATTATAGATGAATGTAACTTAGAAACAATCATGGTTGAGTTGGTGAGTGATGAAAATCCGATCTCCCCTGTTTGCTTATGTAGATCAATCTGATCTATTTCATGTATTTTCTCAGTGTCAATGTAAAAGATGGAGGCTTTATAGTCTTTAGCACTCTTGGGAGCTGGCACTAGTGGTTCCATGAAGGCCATCTAGAACTGTCCCTTCTCTACATCAAATGCAGAAAGTAGTCTATGTTGGGTCTTGGTTATTTGTTTCCAAAACTCAAAATAAGTAGAAGCCTTGAAATCTTCATCCTTTATCTTTATTTCTCTATATCTGGAAAAGATACTATGTTGAGTAGAAACCTGTGAACTGGTGGATATTGGAGATTGGACATTTGCTTCAACTATAGTTGATTGTATTATTTATTCTACTTGAGTAGAAGGAGTAATAGGTGTCCTTGATAAGATCATTGTGGCTAGCTGCTCTATGTTTCCTTCATCTGCAACTTCATCCTGAATAGTTACTATTTGAGATCTAAACTAAGGATTAATTGGAGAATATGATTTTTGAGTAGCATTAGGATCCTTCTTCTTTCTTTTAAAAAAAATAAACTTTGCATATGGATTGTTAGAGTCTATAGGAGATAGTGGTTCTCTTTCTCTTTTCTTCTCCTTCTCTTTATAAATAGGTGTATGCATGGATGACTGAGTAATCAGTGATTCTTCGGCTTCCTGTAAAGTACCTTCTATCCATTCTTCTTGATTTTCATATTGTTCAATCTTATGCCTCCTTATGTGTGCATAAGAGGTGCTTTTCTATTGCAACCTAAGCTCAAAAATAATACCCTGAGGATCATATGACCAAGAAAAGTTGAGCTTGAACTTCACTTGGCCCAAGATTGCATCTATTTCTTTTGCAACAGCTCTGGTATTGATAATGTATGGTCCTATGTGTGCTTTGAGCTTAAACCGTGCCTTATTCTTGTAGGAAACAAAGTGCACTTCATCCATGTTTAACATCTGCCTGCTGTATTCCAATGCAAAAATCCAGTTTGGTACAACAATTGGAAATTTGTATGGAGGCAATTCTGATCCATAAACTCTAATTTCAGTGTAGTTTTAGTATAAATACCAGTATCCCACTTTGGCCTACTTCGATAGGTGAAAAAAATTCCTAATCTCAGGAGATATCCTTGGGATTACATCGCTACTTAACAAACATAATGAGGTATACAAGAATTTGTTAATAAAATCGGTATAGGAATACTCCTCTCAGTTATTTCCAAATAGAGAAGTCCAGTGAATGGTTGACCAAGGGTTACCTTCAATATCATTTTTCTGTAAAGGAAATTTGATTTATCTGCTTGATAATCTACCATAAGGTAAATTAGGATTGATTGGTATTTGAAAACACCTTTTACTTTTTAATGAACCAACTTTTCATGGATTTCATAGGATAAAAATTGAATGTAGTTGAAAAGTAGATATGGTTGTTTACCAACTGTAAAAGTGGAAAGAAATCCTAATACTATCTCATCTACCCACTGATTAATATAGTATCTAAGAAATCGAGTTACCATGGAAATTACCTACTTGGACATTTCAAGAAAGATAGAAGCTCGATATGGGGGACTAGTCCTAGGAAGTGCGACATTCTTAGGAAGGAAATATTCAAATATCTAGGCTCTTTGAGGGAAATTGAGTTTGTTATACAATTCCATTAATATTTCAACAGAAAAAGGGTGATGGGAAGGGTCATATTTAACTTGTAGGGCCTGGCAGATGATTTCAGAGGAAATAAAGAAAATAACTTCATTACTTTGGGAAATGACGACCCTTTTACTAGGTAAATACCTAAAATGACACCAAACAGAGAATTCTGGGAAGAAATGAGTCTGGGGGGAGATGAACTATGGGAGAAAGGATTACCATACGTTTAATTCATCACTCTTGTCCAAATATTTTTTCTTGGCCCAATTGTGTAGCTCATAAAGGTCAAATTCTGAAATGGTTTCTGCTATTTTATGCGAAATCCGAAACAGGGGGAATAAGGGGATTATTCTTTATGGCATTTCATTTTCCCTTAGAGTTTGAAATTTTATATGGCAGAGAATCAGGTGCAAAAATAAAATGCTAAGAGGATTTGGACGGAAATATTCGAAAGAAGAAAACTTCAAAGAGAATAAACTTTGAAGTACAAGGTTACCTACAAAATTTGTCTATTGTATTCTGGGAGAATTGATTTTGAACAATGACAATTGGTGAAAAAGATTTATTTGTTCTGTAGAATCAGATAGCTAGAAAAGGAACTAGATAATTGGCATTACAAGGTTTATAATAATCAGGCGAAGGGTGCATAACAGCCAATCAAACATCTTTGGAGTGGGGGTTTAATTAAAAAAAATCGGTATATGGCGGGAATAAATGCTATAACATTCATAAGATATCATGAGAGATTTTCGAATGCTAATGGACAGGTGAGATGGAAGGATGATGATGTGGTAGGATGGGTGGCAAGAGTCTAGTGGTAGGAGGTAACAGTTATGTGGTAGAGGGAATGTCAACACTTGGTGGGAGATTGTTTGTGGAGGATACAATTGTTGGTGGGAGCGGAGGTGGTTTTTCGAGGGGTGGGGCGTCGGTGGTTTATGGTATTGGGATGTGACCCCCCGAAATCTTTCAGCATTTGCCATGTATGCTTTAGCAGTTTGGGTGGAGACCACTTTTCAGACCCCCCACCCTCATGTTAACCATCGGGAGTGTGGTGGGGCCTGAAAAGGTTCATCTACCATTGATATTGGAGGAGTGAATCAAGGTCGTTTCTTCCAGCATGGACTTTATTTTCATGTGACAAGATTATTTTGTCGTATCCTAACTTTATAAAATGCGAGAAAAACATAAAAAAATTGACTATCCTAAGTTTTAACTTAGCAACAAATTTAATATTTTTTAATCTGATAGTGGCATTTAAATGTGCATAGCTAAAATTATTTTTTCTAGGGATTTCATTTCCTTTTTTTTTTTTTTTTGTCAATACTTTTCAATTTTTCAATTTCATTTTTATCCCTTTTTATCTTTCCTTTCTTTCTTTTTCTTTCTTTTATTCTTTATTTTTTGACATATAAATGTAAAATTGAGAATAATGTTACAACATCGGCTCCATCTGGGGAATTCATTTCCGTGTGAGATGCAAAGAACATGCAAATTCATGTGCCTTCTGCTCGAGCTATGGAGTCTTTGTTGTGAAAATCACACTTGACATGAAAATGTAAATAAAACTGGAAATGGACAATGAATTATGGCAATAATCAACTTCAGTACTAAACATAGTGCTTTAGATATTGTCCGTTGATAGGAAATTTACAGTATGCTCCTTCCGGTTTTTCTAAGGAAAATTATTACTTCCTTTAACCTCTACAATGTTGAATGCCCCATCCAGATAGTATCAAGTTTACCATGTTTTCCCTTTTCTTCTCTTTGGGTATCCCATTTCAAAACTAAATATCATTCTCTAAAATCTCTTTCTTTGGCTTTCCTACTAACAAAGTTTTCATCTTGTTTTGATATTGACAAATTTTGTACTGAACATCATCTCTATCTTCATTTAATTCTATAATCTGATTAATTCTTCTAGAAAAATCAACAGGTTCTTCATTTGTCTCTTGCAAAAATTGCATGATAGGGAAATCTAAATGTGTAGGAAGAATAACCTCAGTACCATAGCAAAAGATGAAAAGGAGATTTACCTGTTGACCTTTAAGTTGAAATTTTGTTGGCCCAAACTACAGACTTAAGATGACTGTCCTAGTTTCTCTTATGGAGTAGAATGATGCAATAGGAGATGATATTTCTGGAAAAATTATATCATTTTAACACTACTAATTGCTTGTGCATTATCTGTGACTATCTGCTGAGGACAACCAAATTTAGATAATATATTTTCCTCAATAAATTTAATGACAACAGTATATGTAGCATTTTTGATTGGGATAGCTTCTACCCACTTTGTAAATTAATTTGTGGCTGTTAAGATCCATCTTTTCTGATTACTAGATGTTAGATGTATCTCTCCAATGAAATCTATTCCCCACTATAAGAAAGGTGTCTGATTCAAAACTGGAACAAGGGGGAGTGTTGTTAATATTTTCTTACTAGCAAAAATTTGACATGGAATGCAACTTCTGACTTTTTCTCGAACCTGTGAAAATAACTTTGGCTAGTAGAAACCTGCTCTCAAAATCTTGTGTGTTGTTGCTCTCCAAGCATAATGACCTCCACATATTCCTTCATGAAATTGATTAATAACAACTTCTGTTTCACTCTCAGTTAGGCATAGAAGTAAGATGTTTAAAGGATATTTCCAATACAAGTGATCATTGATAATATAATACTTCATAGCCTTTAATCTAAGAGTTCTACATTGATTTTTTATAAAACTAGGAGGATATTCAAAATCACAAAGAAATTTTAGAATATCAGCATACTATTCAAATAACATGAACTTTTTCTCAATGTGAAGTGGAAGAGGAGTTGAATCTGTAGAAGAAGAAGGTTCTTGTGGATTTTTCTCTCCTGAACCTGGAGAAGGTTCTTGTGGATTCTTCTCTCCTGAACTCATAGAAGGTTCTTGTGAATTCTTCTCTCTTGATATTTGCACGATAGTGTTTATTCCCAAAACTTTGCAGTTAGATTCAACCAAAAACTTGGCTAAATCGTGTCCGTTTACTATCTTAGTGGATTTGATGCCTAGATCAAAGTCAAGAATTTTAGCTATCCATCTCCCTCTCCTACCATCTGTATCAGGTTGGGTCAAAACAATTTTGACAACATTGTTTGAGACATAGGCAATAATAGGGGAATGAAGGACATAAGTTCTGAAATCTTTTAGAGCTTGTAAAAGGGCATAGGTTTTTTTTAAATAATGTCATATTTTAGCTCTGCATACCTTATAACTTTACTAAAGAAGGCAATTAGTTGTTCATCTTGGTTATCATTATTTTGTAGTAAAACAACTAAAGTGGTATCAGAGGAAAAAGAGAAAATGATGAAAGGTTTTGTATCATTAGGGTTGGCTAGTACTGAGGCTTCAAAAATGGCCTTTTTGATCTGTGTAAATGCATATCTAACCTACACTTTCCATTTAATCTCATGATATTTCTTTAGCATGTCAGTGACATATTTAATAATTTCAGTAGTTTGGTATAAATCTCCTTAGAAAAATAATCTTTCATAGAAAAGATTTAATTTCCTTTTTATTTTTGGGGAGACCGATTACCTCAATAGCTGAGATTTATTTTGGATAAATTACCACTCCTTCTTTAGTGATGATGTGGCCTAGTAGCTTTCCTTCTTTTATGGCAAACAAATATTTCTTTGGGTTGAGAGAGATTCTGAATTTTCTACACCTATCAAAAAACTTTCTCAGGTGCTTTAAGTGCTTTTCATTAGAGTTTGAAAACACAGTTAGATCATCCACATAAATAACAATAAATTTATTAATTTTTCCAACAAAAGATAAATCCGTATCTCTTTGAAATGTTGCTCCTACATTGGTCAAGCCAAATGACATTCTGGCATACATAAAAGTACCCCAGGAAGTGGTGAATGTTGTTTTCTCTCTGTCTTCTGGAGCTACCAAAATTTGTTTATATCTAGAGAAACCATCTAGCATGGAAATTCTATTAGAACCTGAAAATATTTGCAGTAATTGATCCATTTTAGGCAATGGATAATTGTCTTTTAAGGATGATTCGTTCAGATTTTTAAAATCCACATAGTCTAATTTCACCATTCTTCTTTCTTACAGAAAATAAATTTGTAATCCACTGAGAATATGTAAGAGGAACAATAATATTGGCATCCAACAACTTCTTTAGTTATTTCTCTATGGTTGGAAGTAAAATTGGATTAATTCTTCTTAATTTATGTTGGAATGTTTTGGCTTCTAGTTTTAAAGGGATCTTATACTTAATAAGATTTGTACCATAATTTTTGAGCTCATCATAGGACTAGGAAAATACATCTTTGTAATGCTTTAAGTGATTGATATACTTGTATTTTATATACTTGGGTAAGGATGCTGAAATTTTCACATTCTTTGTTTCTTCATTAGTTCTAGTGTTACAGTTGTCTACATCCTCTCGCTGTGCGTTTAATAACGAATTTTTTAAAACATTGTTATGATCAAAAGGCCTTTCAAGAGGGATTAGACCCTTGGGAATAAAATTATTTTCTAATCGAAGGCTATTATGATCATCTATCTTGTTATTTAATAGTGAGGATTCATTTTCTTGAGTTGATTTGTGATCAATAATTTGTTCTTCTTCAATTTGCAAAATTGAAAAATCATCAATTTCCTATAGGAAGCTCTTCAACTGTTCATCATATTCGACAACTTGCCAGTGTTTAAGATTGTTAGGGATTGAAGGCCTATATTTTACCTAAATTTGATATTGGAGTTGCATTCGATCGAGAGCTTTAAAGGAGCTTGCAGAAACTGCTAAAGAGTCTGCATAAATGTTCTCATCTCTTAGGATTATTGTGATGTCAAAAGCTTGTACGTCATTTCGGTAAGACCTAAGCCTATGTTGTTTTTCTTGGCATATATTTCTTACTTGTTTGACAATTAATTTTGAGTCACTGAAAAAACTTAAATTTTGAACTTTTAGACTTTTAGCTAACTCAAGGCCTAGAAGTAGGGCTTCGTATTCTGCTACGTTACTAGTAACATCGAAGTCTAACTTAAAGGATTGGGTTATGTTTTATTTATCTAGAGAAATTAACACAATTCCTGCTCCAACCCCATCTTTAGAGAAAGCCCCATCGAAGTATAACTTCCACGCATCATTTTTTATACATTTAATAGGTTTGTTCACAATATTTTCAATGCTAAGCTGGGAATGTTGGAGATCATTAGATGACAATGTGAAGCATCCAAAATCCTGATCAACAACATAGATTAGATGATTTATTGCTTGATCAGCCTTACAAATAGTGTTAATGAATCTTACCTCTCTGTATAACCTAAGATGTTCACCCCCATATACAGGGATAGTAGCATAGGACATGTCGATCTGTAGATTCCCCCCTAATTTGGCACAACATGAGCTTGATAACAAAATTCCAAATTTGGGAGGAATATATGTGACTACAATGTCTAGTACTACACTTTTTATAGGGATTTATGCTAAAGTTACAACTAGGTCTTTTATCAATCGGAGACAAGGAACCTTCTTGGAGGAAAAAGTGTGTAAATCATGGTAAGGTATGGTAATTTGTAATTGCAATTGATCCATGATTACTTTGGGCATCAAATTGTGAGAGGCCGTAGTGTCTAACATACAGTTGTACAGAAGAAGATCATGAACTTTGAGGGTGACATAAAAGGGAGTAACATTCTCATCAATCATGTAAAAAGTAGGACGAAAAACCACTAATGGTTTTCATCATGTAAACTGATTACGTACCCCTCAACATTTATAGTCGAGGATTGGATCCACTTTGATACTTGGCTTTTGTATCCTAGGGTTTTGGAGAGTTCAGATAGTAGAACATGGATTTTAACTCTCTCTAATTGTTTTTCTACATTAAAAACTGTTGGACTAGTTTTTTCAAAAGTATTGTGTTCATAGGCATGAGTTAATGGCTGAATTACAATTGTTTGGGTTTTAACAGTTTTTACTAGAGGCTCGTTGATTGTAACATACTTGGTTGGCCTATTGTTCTAGGTGGATGTTGGTGGCCAACCACCTATCCCACTTGGATCCCCACAATTGTCTCTTTCAGTTTTTTAGTTTCCTTCTTTGTAGCACAATTTACTATTTTTAGCAGTTTTTCGAGTCCTGAATTTTCGGAGCTATTTTGAGGCCCTAAATGATATTTTTTGGGAAACCTGGGAGCAATATGGGTCCATGGACCGATGTTTCTCACTCACAATTTCTAGTCCTCAAATAGATATTTCTAATGAGGTATTGTGCGTGTCAAACGGAGATCGTATGCTAGGGTTATGACCCCGAGAAGTTGATGTACCAATTTACCCAAACGGGGCCCATAGTTTGGCGCTTCGTCTCCTAGGGTTAGGTTGTTAGATGTTTAGGGTTTTCCATTGTTTCTAAACAATAAATAGGCCTTCGAGCCTCATTGTAATACAATTCAGAGGCATGTAGCCACCACGTCTCTCCTTAGAGATAAGCTACCATCGCCTGAGCTAGTATCATTTCCATTCTGTTTGTAAGCTTATTTCAGTATTTTACATTAATGAAATGAAGTATTATTTTTCTAGCATCTATGTATTTATGTTTATTTTTGTACTTTGTTCCTGCATAAATCCGGATTAGTGGTATCATAGCGGTTTTCTCTTTCTCTATTTTTCTTTGCATGTCCCCAACGAGGTTAGGATATAAGGAGTTAGGGCTTGAACTGGTCGAACCTTTGCAAGACCAACCTCGCAAATCCCAGCGGCCTCCCATGGAAGATGAAAATAAAGACGAGGGGCTAGGAGATCCTATCAAAATATTGCTTGAAGAGGCCCTTGAGTGACAAAGGGAATGAAATGATGGACAAACTTGTCCATATCCTTCAGCGGCTACCCAGGGGCGACACATCTACTTCTAGCAACTACTCTGGAAGTGCCACACCCTTTAAGGTACAAGTTAACTTTGACATTCCCATATTTTAGGGTTAGATAGATGTAGAGGATGTAGATAAATGGTTAAATATGCTAGAAGCGTATTTTTCTGTTCATGATTTTTCCAGCCAGGAAAAGATCACTTTTTCACTTCTCAAAGTAGCCACCAACATCAAGGACTGGTGGGAAACCTACTGTGAGAAAAAGAATGGAAGTATGGGCTCACTATTTTTAGCTGCACCCACTTGGAATTCATTCCAGAATGCCATCTAGGAGCAATACTACCCTGTTAGGAGTTATGAGGACAAATACATAAAGTGGACCACGTTGCGGCAGGGAAGGGACCAAGACGTGTCAGAGTTCACCAGTATTTTTCATACCCTTCGCACAAAGTTGGACATTAAGGATTCTGAGCTACATTTGGTACTCGAATACCACGGCTGCCTACATAGGTACATCTAATATGAGATGGAGTTCCTGGACATCTCATCTCTCGGTATGATGTACCGATACGCTATCAAGATCGAGCAAAAGTTTAAACAAAAGAAGTGAGACTTTGGATTTGCGAATTTGAAGAAAAAAGGACAAAGCCAAGGTCGGGTGACCCAAGACAACTTGTCAAAGCTGCAAGAAAAGAACAACACCACGAAGTCAAAGAAGGACACAGGAAAGTGGTGTGAGTTCCATAAGAACCCCACTCATAACACAAGTGAATGTCGAATCAAGCAGTTGTTGGTGGCTAAGATGAAGGCTTCAGAATCATATGCATGTTTTGACCCTGAGTCAGAACTCGACAAGAGGAATGAAGAAGAGAATCAAATCATTGATGCAGAGCACAATGCCACTATTACCACTGGAAAGGTCTAGAAGAATGAGCCCAAATATCCAGAGGAGGGGGAGCATCTTTTCCACTCACAGATGTGGGTGAAGGGTTTGCCACTGCAATTCATTGTTGACAGTGGGAGCCAAAAGAACCTCATTTCAGTAGAGGTCATAAAGAAACTGGGCCTACTAACCACACCACACCTACAACCCTACATCATCGGGTGGCTTCACCAAGGGCTAGATCTCCGAGTCCGCTAGCAGTGTTGTCTTCCCTATAACATCAAGCCCTTCACAGATGAGGTATTGTGTGATGTTGCACCTCTTGATGTTTATGATGTATTATTAGGCCAACCATACTTGTGGAAGTGACATGTTGTGTATGAGTCAAGGCCTCACATTTTTATTATTTCTTTGGGTAATTCATTATATAGGATACCGGAGGTAGCCCCACCTACTGCCACCTCTTTGATCTCTTCTAAGAAATGCACCAAGATCATCTCCCACACTAGGAAATTCATTTTCTATCTGGTTCACTCCCAAAGTAAGGGGAAAATTTTTGCCACATCCATGACCCCCGCAAAGGGTTCCTCCACGTAGCAGCAACAATAGATTGATATGGTCATGAAATAATACATGAACATCTTCTCCTCACCCATAGGGGTACCGTTGCACTGTCAGGTCAAGCATTTATTCGATCTGACTCCTAGAGAACCTCTATCCAACAAGTCAATATATCACCACTCCATTCTAGAAAATGCCAAGTACATGCAGTGAGGTGATCAGCATCAGGTACCACACAAGTTTCGAATGGGTGATAAAGTCTAGTTGCATTTGCAGAAAGAATGCCTTGCAAGAGCCCATCAGAAGCTTAGACCACCCTGCTATGGTCCATACACCATTAACAAGGTTGTGGGAAACAATTCTTTGGAGCACAAAATTCTCCCATTCCATTCCTTGCACCGAGTGTTCAATGTGGACCGCCCTCAACCATGCTTCCCACCATCATTGGAACATCGGAGATTGCAGAATAGCTCACTAGGGACCAAGTTCAACAGAAGTTTCCTCATTTGATGGAGGAACTCAATGCAAAGGGGACCATTTCTTCCTAAGGGGGGAGGAATGATCCAGGTAGATGTTGGTGGCCACCCACCTATCCCACTTGGACCCCCACAACCATCTCTTTCAGTTTTTCAGTTTCCTTTTTTGTAGCACAATTTACTATTTTTAGCATTTTTTCAGGTCTTGAACTTCTGGAGCCATTTTGAGGCCCTAAATGATGTTTTTTGGGAAACATAGGAGCAACATGGGTCCATGGAACAATGTTTCTATCTCAAAAGTTGTAGTCCTCGAATAGATACTTCTAACGAGGTATTGTGCACGTCAAATGAAGATCGTATGCCAAAGTTATGACCCTGGGAAGTTGATGTACCAATTTACCCAAATGGGGCCCATAGTTTAGTGCTTCATCTCCTAGGGTTAGGTTTTTGGATGTTTAGGGTTTTCCATTGTTTCTCAACAATAAATAGGCCTTCAAGCCTCATTGTAAGACAATTCAGAGGCATGGAGCCATCACATCTCTCCTCAGAGATAAGCTACCATCGCCCTAGCTAGTCTCATTTCCATCCTGTTTGTAAGCTTATTTCAGTATTTTACATTAATGCAATGAAGTATTATTTTTGTTGCATCTATATATTTATGTTTATTTTTGTACTTTATTGCATTCTTTCATAAATCCGGATCCCCTATTAGGCCTTGGTCTAGGCCTTAAGTCATACCTTCTATTTAATTCAGCTATTAGAAACTCTGAGAAGGCTTGATATTTATAAACCTGTGTAGTTTCCTGATTTTGAATTAAAGCTTGATCATGGGAAATTAGAATTATAACATTTTGTTGTGATTGATCATTGAAATAATTTATGTCATTAGTAACTAATGGTCTAGTTTCTTCGAGTTCTTGATCATCAATCATCAATAATGGTTGAATTTGTTGATCAGGGTTGGGTGTTTGTAAAATTGGGGGTTGAAAAGGTCTTTTATACTGAGCATGAGGTCTATTTAATTCCTTTTGAACACCTCTAGGATGTGTTTCTATCTTTGTGTTAGCTTGATGCAGATTGACCCAGGTTCAGTGTTATCCATGCGAACCAAAAAAACCCTAACTGTTGGCCCTTTTGACAACAACCTGTGTAGTGCAGGCTGTAGTCTCACCCGAAGCAGTATTGGGGGATGACAGAACTAGGTTTCTACATTCATAGGCATACGTGATAGATTCCTGTAGTCCTTATGGCTTAGACATACTTCCGTGCACCCTTACCCCTTCTGAACAAACAATTATTGTAAATGCACTTAACAACTTCCAGATCTTTGCGAAGGTTCTTAGTTATTCTTAACATGCATAACTATTATAGATCTACTATTTTGGTGCAACAAATAACAATTAATTCATATAAATCATAACGCAGAGAAAAAATACAGAAACTTGCAGAAGTAAGAAAGAAGACACAGATGCATCAGAATTGGCTCAAAACTATCTTTATTAAGTATAATCAATTCGGTATAGACTTATTTTCCCTGTGCACTCAGCTGAAGGGGCCCGCACACTTAGTTGCAGGAGCCTTCCGCTTTTGCCTAAGTATAGGAAACAAACCTTCCCTGTCTTAGCTCCTTGTCCTTACAAAGACTCTTATCAAAAGTTACAGTTTTTAGACTCGATATGACTCATCTATATATAGAATTTCACTTACAATACCATGGTTCACGGACCATGTGCGGGTATCAAACTCTCTATCACTTACCCACCTAAGGGACTAATGCCCCTTTGACTCATACTACCTTTGCACTCTGCTTCCACATTTCACAAAGACTTTACATTCTTTCAAAAATGTATTAAAATTTATCCAAAAATTGACCAAACTTGACCCTAGGGACCCTATCCCAATAGGCCCCCAAAACAAATTGGGTGACTTGCCCTCGAGTCACTCGAGTGGCACGGTAATCTTGTCTTGGAGTTCGTTGAACTCCTTCTTCAGCACCTGCAAGTCAGTAGTACCCTGCACTGCGGCCTGCTGTACTTTTTCAACCAACTTCTCTTAGTAGGGCCTTCCACCATGAGGCCCATCGTCCTTTTCGTCTGCTAGATGGTCTTCAACTTAATTGATCTGTTTTGCTTCCTCTATCCATGGTTGTGTCCTAGCCCCTAAGTTTTCCTCTTTACAATGTAGATCTTCAATCTCTGTCTGCAGCTATTGTCCTTCCTGTAGCCGAGCGAAGCATTGGAATGGTTCCAAAGTGTGCACAATCGACCTGATTTCGTCAAAATTTTGCTACTTCTCCCTTATATTTGTACCAATCTTCCATAGAGTGGGTCCTCCTGCAGAGATGTCCAAAGTTCCATAGATTGCTCGAAGAGATCTGTGTAGTCCTTGACTATTGTGTTCGAAGTGGTCAGTCCCTCTTTAATTGCTACTCCACACTATTCTCAGACTTCTAGCAGAGTGGTCAACTATAACTTCAACTGCAACTCTAAGATCTGTAGCTAAAGTTAAAGCTAGACCCGCCCGATTTCATCCTTCAATGCCCTGACCGCTGCAACTAAATTCTGGATTTTCTATCTTGATTCTACCTCTGCAGAAATGTTAAGCTTCAACAGCGTATTATAGGCCTATGTAATAGATACTTCCAAATTTTGTCTGTGCATGGCTAGTACTTCTTTCTCCTGCAATGCTTGCACCTTCTATGTGAAGATCTATTAATTGTTTGTCTTTACTTCACTTGTCACTAGTAGCGTACGGTGCTCCTTGACCCTTAGCTCGTTGGATACTCCTTGACGTAATTCATGGAGGGTCTAAATAGGAAGTGTCGTGAGATTAATCCCCATTTCCTTGAGTTGTGACAACTGAGTGTTCACTTCCTCGGACTGTGCGTGCAGGGACTCCTCCAATAATGGAATGAATCTGAGATCCAAATTACGATCAATATCCAACACCATCGCACTCGCTTGATGCAGGCCCACTTGAATCCTTCTCGCCTCGAAAACACTGTCTTGCAGCCGTCCCGTCTAAATCTGCAAGCCACATAGATCCTTTTGCATATTCGCCAATGCCTGTTCGTATTGTTGTTTGAATTGCATCCATAGTTTTGTTATGGTATCGCAGACCTTATCCTTGATTTCATCCAAGTCTACCTCAGTGATGACCATTGGATCAACATGTGCATGCCTGCCAGATTTCTGCTTCTTTCTAGGTTTGGAACTTGTCTCCTTGATGCACTTCGTTACTCTAAAGGGAGTGCCTTGCTGCTTGTCCCCACCTCCTTCAACATCAGACTCCTCCTTTTCCATGGTATGCTAAGAATCAGACTCATCAACATCAATAAAGGTCTCCTTAGCAACATACTCTTTCTCAGCAACTGCCTTAGTAGCAATTGCCTTGGCAGCAACTTCCTTCTGCTGTGCAGCTTTCTCCCGAGTGACAGCCAACTCTGCTTCCTTCTATTTTTTTTCTACAGTACTTTCTCTGGCCTTTCTCATTCCCGTGCCTCAATCGGATGGAACCAACCAGTCCCTTGGCCATTTACCAATGATCTCTTGTACAACTGCCTCAGTCACCACATAAGGCAACCTATACCATTCCTTCTTGGGATCCCATCATGCATGGATAGAAACACTGTGAAAAATTGCCTTGAACTCAGCATACGCCTCCAATTGTTCATAGAGAGTTGATGACAGCTACGGCCTTTGGTTGATCACTGTGTGGAGATCCATCTCTACGAGTACCCAAAACATTTTTGTCTCCATGACCCTCACAGGGTCCTTTATCGCCCATAGCGAAGAAAACTTAGCGGCTTTTGGTAAGTCACATTCCTATGGAGGGAGTTTACTGTCTTCTCTTAGCCTCCATATGACTAGGGAAACCAACAAAAATAGCCAGACATAATGGAATGCCTTACCCTCATCCTATGCTTCGCGACAATTTAGTAAAAATTCCTTACAGAGGTATTGTGCCCAGTTGTATTACACACCCTTAGCACATTGTGCATAAGTGAAATTACCGACGCCAGAACCTCATCCACGTGCCATTTCCTCATGATCTTGTAGGCCAAGATCTGCATGGAAAAATGCATCACCTTGTTTGTAATAGAACAGATGGCATATCCATGCGACTTTTTCACTAAGCCGAACTTGCTCTTCATTTGGTCTGCAAGTTGCTTGTCTTTGGTTTTTCCTCCAAATGCCTCAGCTAGATTCACCCCTTGCTAGGGAAACATCGTGATGCAGTGGATTAACATATCTGTAATGGGGATGGGTTCTCCCAACCAGAGACACCCATCATGTACCAAGGTGAGAAATTTTTGAACACATAGTGGGCTAATGATTGTTCTTCTGAAATGTTGCACCCACAGAATGTTCAACAATCCTACCTTCTCAATCCCCGCGACCCATTTCATTAGCTCTAGGCACGTTACTCTGATCTCTTCATGATAAATATTTTCCAAATACTTATTCAGCGCAAGATGTGGGAATTTTTCATGGTCTACCAAATCCCAATCTTCTAGCTTGAGCGATGGAATGTGCTTTAATACTGTGCCTTCAAACATTACCTTCTTCGACATCAGTGGTGTAGAAACCATAAACTTGGTGGTATATGGATCTTTCGGTACCTTTGCTTTGCATTTTCACTATGGGATATACTTCAGGAGCCAATTGATAGGCTCACCCTCTTCGACATTCAAGTCTTCAATGCCTCCGTGAAGCTCTTCTTCATCAAGATCAATGGGTTCATGCGAATGTTTTGAGTTGTCCATTTTCCCCTTTTGATGAGTCTCAGCGGGGTTTTTCCTTAGCGACTGTCTCACTAGAATTGGTTGTAGTTTATTTTGTTTCTTCTTGACAGTAGTTGGATTAGGCCTAGGCGACCTTGGTGTCATAGGTATAAAGGGTATTTCTTCCATTTTCGGCGCGACTTTAGGAGCTATAGCTTCAGAACTTGAGGCTTCTACGTGGCTTGTTTTCGCCATTCTATCCAAGAAGGCCTTACAAAAATTTTCGAACACATTAGTTGACCCTGGGTGTGAGAAAATTTCTTCCCAAGAAGAGACATTCATATACTGCAGCTCATGGCACAACACAAGTCGTGAAGCTTACAAGTGATTTTTAGAGAAAAAGGTTTTCTAAGGCAAGGCAACATGCCAGATGTATAGGTTATTTTAAATTCAAATATGACCGTTCCCTCCAAATTTCTACCATAAATTCATCTTTGCCGGTAGATTTATAAATATTTTCACCATAAATACAACCTACCCACTCCTTCTAATGGAAATTTTGTCATCTGATCATCTACAGTGCACCCAAAGACTATTTTTTGACCCTGTTGCGTGACACCAACCTACATGGCATAGCCCTCCTGGCACAGTTCCACCTGGAAAACTTCTTGCTTCCATCACGCAACCCCCTTACTTCATTTTTCCACTTCTTGGTTAGTGTATTTTATATTTCCATACTTCCTTGCAGTTTCCTAGAGTACTAATACTATCTCGCCATCATGTAGTCATTATATAGGGGCAGGATCCCCTTTATACAACTTCAATCAAATTCCATTGAATCATCCTAGAAACAATTCCCCATTCAGCTTCGTGAGTTGGAAGGTGCGCAGTTTAATATGTCAATCATGTCAGGCCTTCTCGCACTCCTTTTTCACTTGTTGGTGAAATCCTGCTAAACATCGGTCTAATTCTAATTCTAGCAACTGCGCGAGGTGTTCCTCCATAGTCTCACAATCCTCCATATTATTCAATGTTGTAATCTGCAGACTGAGCACAATATAATCCATGGGCATCATAACTTCTATCCCATAGACCAATTTGAACAGAGTTTGGCCTATCAACTTTTTACACATCGTCCTATATGGCCATAGGACTGCTGGTATGCATAAATCCCAATTGTTTCATTTCGCATTGCAAACCTTCGTCAACACGCTTTCCAGAATCTTATTGAATGCTTCAACCATCTCGTTAGCTTGAGGATGATATGGCATACTCTTCTGATGATAAACCTAGAATTCTTCAAGCATTGTGAAAATGATTTCATTTAAAAAATTCATACCCCTATCATTCATAGATAACTTAGGACACCCAAACTGAGTCAAGGCAAACTCGAAAAGGAACTCTGTGGCTGTAACAATGCTATAGTCTTTGCTTGGTTATGCTTCTGCCGATCTCGTCAAATACTCAGTTGAAGTAATAAAGTAATGTGTGCCATCTTTTTCCCTGGTGGTTGTATCAGACCCACAAAGTCAATCGCCCATTTATCAAACACTTGCAACACAATTTGTGGTTTTAAGTGAAATTTGTCCCTCTGCTATGACTTCCCCATACGTTGACAAGAATTACATGCCCTACAATATGCTTTAGAGTCCTTATGCATCATTGACCACCACAATCATGTGCGCAGAATCTTCTGCACGGTTACTCTGCCTGCATAGTGTCCTCCTACCAATCCTCCATGTGCTTCGATGAGGATGTGATACCATTAAAACTCTGAAACATATCGGCGTAGTATTTCATCGGAGCCCATCTTATACAAGTGTCTTGTGATTACAGAAAAATCAGCCACACATACCACCAACAACTTTTTCTGCTATGTACAATATCCCTTTGGGCCTGTACCAGTTGTTAAAAACTAGATTATGTTAGCAAAGTGATTGTCTGCTACACATACAACAAAGAGTTGCGCATCTGACAATGCTTCTTCCAAACTAGTGGGTCCTTCACTTGTCTCAATTCTGTATAGATGAACTGGTCCCGCATTCAATCGATTGGGCTTCACAATCACCTCAAAATCATTTCCTGAAAGAGAAATAACCACCTACACATCTCCCCCCAACAAGGTAGGCATGTTGACCTGGTACTTGAGGGCGGAGTGATCTGTGTACATTTTGAAATGCGCACCTAACATGCAATGTCGAAAATTTTGTAGTGCGTATACCATCGCCAACCCTTCACGCTCTATAGTTGATTATTTTTTCTCTGCCTTTGATAGTTTCTTGCTCATGAAGGTTATATGATGACCAAGCTTTCCTTCAGCTAGCTGGGTCAATACTGCATTGAATGCAATACAGGAGGCATCCACATGAACATGAAATTCTTTCTTCCAATCTAGGAATACCAAAATGAGCACAACCACCATCTTTTCCTTTAAAACATCAAGACTGTGTTGACACTCCTCATCCCAACAGAAAGTTGCATCCTTTTTCAGTAATTTCTCCATTAGCACAGTTATCTGCGCATAATATTTGATAAACTTCCTATAGTATCTGGTGCGGCCCAGGGTTGCGCGCAACTACTTTACATTCTTGGGAGCCTCTAAATTGACAATAACAACTATCTTCACAGAGTCGACCATTACTCCCTACTTCCATACCACATGGCCTAGAAATATCCCATAAGGCAAACAAAAGACAAATTTCTTCAAATTCATGGCAATCTTGTATCTGCAACAAGTATCCAACATAAGGCACAAAATTGCAAAGTGGCACTTTACCAACACAAACATAGTCTAGTCATCGAAATAAACTTCTAAGAGTTTATGGATGAACTCCTTAAAAGCTTCAATTATGACCCTTGAGAAGATCATAGGTGCATTCTTCATTCGAAATGGCATTACTTTGTACTAGAAGCATCTCAAACCCTTCACGAAGGTGGACTTATTGTGATCCTCCTGCGCAATCTTAATCTAATGGTACCCCAAGAACCCATCAGTGATCAAATATGCTTCCTTCCCTCCAACATTCTCCAAAAATTCATCTATAAACAGCGTTGGAAATGGGTCATGAACGTACACATCATTGAGCTTTGTGAAATCTATACATATCTTAATTTCACCTTGTTACTTCTTTTCTTGAACACCCATAGGGCTTACCCAATCATACTCTTCCACTAACTCAATGATTCTAGCCTCCATTTTTTTGTCCAGCTCTTTGCACACCTTCTCCTTAAACTTGGGATTTAGACGGTAGGGTATCTATTTCATGAGCTTCACATCGGGCTTTAGAGTGATCTTCATTACACCCAGATCCCCTACTATTCCCTTCAGATCTGGGAACTTGGTAGGAAACAAGTCCTGATATTCGTGTAGTAGCTCCAAAACTTTATCAATTGTATCTTCATCCCAATAATCACATACCTTTACAAACTTAGGCTATGTGTCAGATCCAATGTTTACTTTCCTAGTCTTCAGAGGTTCTATTATATCAGGGTTCGCTGCTTTGGGGCCTTCAACCTCGCACTGTCCCTCGGTCTCTTGAATGTTGATATTTTGTGGATCCTCTTCTTCTTCTTCAATAGTCACGTTGTACATTCCAGTGCATGGTGAAGTTGTGTATTCCAGTCTAGTTGAACTCATTCTACCGGCTCCTCAGAAGTCCTGAAGATTATGGCCTTGATTTCCTGGAGTGATTCATCAATGCACACAAATCCATCCTCAAAACTGAAAGTTAACAAGAAACTTTCCCTCAGGATATCCCACTCAGCCATCCCATGGCGTAGCTCCATGTCCAAATACCAATTTATCATAATAGTATCTAGGGTGTGACAAAAGATATGTACCCATTTTGGTTGAGGCTCTTCTCCCCAAGCTTTATTCCACCACGCTAATTTCTCACGTGGATCATCCTTTCCGGTTTATTTTTCTTTCATATGGGTATTAGCGTACCCAAACCTCAACTTCATCATTTGCATGTATTCTTTCCAGTTAGTGAAGCTACCCTTGTGCATACCCCACCAACGGGCAAGTGTAGCATGCAGTGCTAGATCAAGTGCTTGGAATCAATGCTCTTTTGGTACCTCCCTTTCAAATGTATCCACAAATAAACTAACATCACCTAAGCCATCATAATGAGGAATATTTCTTACCTCTGTGGGTACGCATTGAAGCCATTTTGTCATCATATTGCAACATAGCATTGAAACTTCATGCAACCTATTATGCCAGTGCTCGAGTTCTTTGACATCTGAATCTAACGTACATGAACTACCTCTATCCCACGTGATCTGTCTGCCTACAGTGGGATTGATCCAATTTTCGTCATGCACAATAATATTGTATATTTGGTCCAAATTGTCATCCTCTTCATAGTTAAGAACTGGTTTAATGTAGTGCACTCCTTCAGCAGGATCCACTTGTACAATAACTTGCAACACCTTCCTCTCAAATGTCATCCTTCTCTTCTTTAGATTAATTACCGCATCCATTTCGAAGGCCGAATCCATTCCTAATAGCGCAGGGTAAGGATTGTTGTCATCCACTATTTCAATTACTTGAAAGTTGACCAGAGTGCTTGCTCCATTAATATCTATTGTTACCAATACATGCACCACATAGGAATGATCTTTTGTTGATTGGCCATGCATAGCTATATAGGAGACCACTGTAGCATAGGTCTCCCCAACCTTTCCCACGTCTATTTTAGCAGCACATTTGCCTCAGATCCTAGATCCAGGATGACTTGATTGTTGGCATTATGAGACAAGTGTTGTCCTTGATGGAAAATCATCTCAGATGATAAATTATAGTGCAGCAAAGTTCACGCACTTTCATGCAGATAAAAAGTTTCTTTCATGCAGAGAAACGTTCACGCACTTTCATGCAGAAAAAAAGTTTCTTTCATGCAGAGAAAAGTTCACGCACTTTCATGGGAAATCTTATGGTTGGTTCATGGTATTAGTCCGAAAATTTTTGATCCTATGGTTTTGGTCTGTGGTATTGCATCTAAAAGAATTGAACCCAAGTATTGGGTCCGTGGTATTGTTTTGTTATGGTTTTGGACCATGGTATTGAGTAAGGCCTAAGACTATAAAAGGAGAAGAAGATTATTAGGCAAGTGCATGGAAAAAGACTTGAATATCTGATGTAGTATGAGATCCATTATGCAGGATATGGGTTATGACGCATTGCTTGATCTAAGCTAAGGAGGGATCTCATCGGTTGATGGAGAAAAAGATATAAGGATAGATTGGGATCAAATGGTTTGAAATGAATCATCTTTATATGGTTTGATCATGGATAGACTAGATCTGAATTATTGATGCATGCTTTATTGTACACATGTTATGATCTGGGTATGGCTGATGTCTGAAACAACCTCAAAGTCATTGAATATGTATAGATCTGTACGCGGGTTAGCTTTGGCGAAAGCGCGTATATACGCGGGTTTGATTCATTGTAGTAGCGTATACATAATAAAGTATGATGTTTGAAGTTGCAATTGGGTTTGATTGTTATTGCAGATTTCTGTAGTCTACTCTGTGTTCCGGTGACTGTGTTTTTGACAGGGTTTCAATGTTTCAGTGATTCAGAAATTGATGATGCTAGTATTGATTGTTTTGTGCTTCAATGATATTGATGGGTCCAATGTGAAAATTGGATGAAACGTGTCCTTCAGATTATAGTGTTTTGCTTCAGGAGTATCCAATCTAAAAGTCTATGAAACGTGGTACCTGGAGGAAGAAAGTGAAGGTTATTTCCTTCTGTAGGTCGACACCTACATACTAGGACATCAGCTAGTACAAGAGCTAAGGGGGTGGTAGCTCCCTTCCAGTAGCAGGTGGAGAACGAGTAAAGGTTGGAGCATTTCAGTAGGCCAGCACCTATGTACTAGTAAGTGGATCGGCTAGTAAAAGAGCTACGAGGGTTGTAGCTCCCTTCCAAGAGAGTTTGGAGAACGAGAGAAGGTTGTAGGCTTCTACAGGTAGAAGCCTACATACTGGTATAGGACTGCACCAGTACAGAACTGTTGTAAAAGAAGTTTCTTATTAAAAGAAGATAGAGACGAATTGCAGCAGGTGGTTTTCACCCACACTGGGTTTCCACCTTATATCATGGTGTTCATGTGTGCTGCTTGTGTGTGATGATCTGTTCTGTTTTATTGCACCTGCTTACTATACATATGGTTAAAGAAGTTCTGATGCACTAACATTTAATGGATTAATTGAATCATAAGTATTCTAGATATATGCTAGTTTCATTAGACACAGTTGCATATACACGCGGGTTCCCTTAATTGAAGTAGCGTATATGTATCTAAGTATGGAAATGAAAAAGTTTTATTGATTTAATAATACTGATTCAGCCCCCCTCTCAGTATTATTTCCAACAATTGGTATCAAAGCAGGTCCTTTGGTAGAAGCTTGATTGCTTGAAGGAGATCCGTGGAACTATGGGAAAGAAGCTTAAGAGGAAAACGCCTAAGAAGAAGAAGACATCTCAGAAGAACTATGACAGTGGGTGTATGGATTGGGGAATATGTGGAAGAAGCACATCAGGTTCAGAATCACTTCAGAATGAAGATGAACAAGATCTATCAGGTATGAATTTGTTATCCTCTGGTGATACATCTATTTATCCTCTTAAAGATGATGAAAGTGATAGCGAAACAACTGAATTTGCGCTTATGGGTGAACAAGAAAGATATCAAATAGAGGCAGAATTTAAAAGGTTTACAGACAAAATTAGAGATCAACAAGATCAATTGAACAAGAAGGAATGTGCCTTCAAAGAAGAATCTACCAAACTAAAAGCTCAACTAGAGGAGGGACATAAGGTAAGGAAGTTATTCAAGGAAAAAAGTCAAAAGTTGCAGGATGAAGTGACATCATTAAGAAATGAAGTCAAAGAAAGGAGCACAATCATCAAGAAACTCAGAGATAGATCCAGTTATTATGAAAGGCTTGAAGCTACAATCCACTCACTAAAGGAAGATCTTGAAGAATCAAAGAAGCAGAATAAAGGACTACTCTAAGCTATTGAAAAACAAGAGAACGAAGTTCTTGAATTAAGACATCAATTGGAAGAAGGAAGGAAAGCTGAGGAGAACATAAAGAAGTAGTATCGTGAAAAGGAAGAACATCTTCAGATTGAGGTAAATATTCTAAATGGTAAATTAGAAGAAAAGGATAAGCTCTTACGATTTCAAGACAATACTCAAATTTTGGATGATATTCTTAGTAGTCAAAGGTCTCCTGCTATCAAAACTGGTCTTGGCTTTTATGAATCTGCTGAAGGAAAATCTAGCTCACAAGGAAAGGCAAGGAACTCTAATGAGAAATCTGAAATTCTCAACAAAGAGATGAGAGGAAAACCCCATCAACAGCCAAGGAAAAAAATACTTCAAAGAAAATCTTTTACTGCTCCAATGAATAATTTTGAATGTTATGTATGTCATAATCTTGGACATGTTGCAGCTAGATGTAGAAGAAGAATGGTTCAAGATCATCACATAGAAAGATCATCACATTAGTTTTAGGGATATTGTTTTTCTTGCAATATGTTTGCTCACAAAGTTGTTGATTGCTTCAGAAGGAATATTAAACATGTAAGGTGTTATGCATGTAACAAGCTTGTACATACAGCAAAGGAATGCAGGAATAAAGTACGAGAATCATATCAAAAGGAGAAAACTTCATCACGCTTGAAGATATGGAAGAAGAAGGAAGTACAGTCAGAAAGATGTGGCACAACACAATATACTCAGATACAACACAACATAGACATAACAGACTCAGGGGGAGCTGAAAATGTAAAACTGCAGTGTTCTGAATCTCATACGCATGTTCCATAAATAGAAGTCGCGTATATATGCGAGTTGGCCACTGCGCAGCCGTGTATATGTCAGTGTGAGGAAAAGTAGTAGGGATAGGGCTCAAGAAAAAGGGTCTGATAGGATGTAGTCCATTTGCTCTATTTGATAATAGTTACAATCTACTAATGATGTGTGGAAATGTCTTGATACTCATAAGAAGTTTAGAAGTATTTTTGATCCTAACTTGATGATGATGAAGTCTTGATGCTTATTGCTGATACATGTATGATCAGATCTGACAATGAATAGATGGCACAGGTTCAGGGGGAGCATATGCTTTTAATGATGCATTATTGGCATTATGGTTAGTAGTCCTTGGTGATGATGCTTGTATGGCTAAGTGATATATCTTGCTATGGTTATGAGTTGTCCATGACAAAATCTCATATGTTTCTTGGGGTTACATAGTTGATGTTCAGATTAGATTTGTGGTTGATTCTCTGATAATGCATATATGGTGCTTACATGGTGATCTTCATAAGGATAAGAAGAAGTAAAAAGCTTGTATACACATCTTCATTACTTGATGATGAGTCTATCATATGCTGCTGTCGTCATATGCATAAAGATCATATAATATAGTTGATCATAAGTATTCTGGATATATGCTAGTTGCATTAGACACAGTTGCGTATACACGCGGGTTCCCTTAATTGAAGTAGCGTATATGTATTTATGTATGGAAATGAATTTTTTTTATTGATTTGATAATACTGATTCACCCCCCCTCAGTTTTATTTCCAACATACCATCACGTCCAAATGAGCAGTTTTCCTTCTCAAAGTTATGGGTAACTTATGAAGGATCCCTAACGGTCGATTGGTTCCTTTGTTAAAGCCTAACAAATTCTGTGTAACAGGCATAAGCGATGGCGAACCAAGTGCTTTCCATGATCATTAAGGAAATGATACTCACTGAAGCCCCTTCATCTATGATGGTGCCAGACATGATCATTTTGTAAACTTGTATTGTGATCCAAAATGGTACATTAGAAGGAAGGCAGGATCTCGCTAATTGATTCCAATCGAAGGAAGTGACTAGACTGCTTGGAGGGGGTACTGAATAAATGGTGGAATTTACCCTTGAGTAGCAGGAACTGGGGGGTTCTCTTCCTGTTGTGAAGGAATGGGTGGATTGCCCCCAAGTTCATCTGACTCTGAAGTGACAAAAATAATTTGAACAATATCGTTCTCATTCTCTTTGGGAATGGTATCATTTGAAGGTGGATTTTCTGAAGGTAAAACTGGGTCGACTGCCATCTCTCCCTGCTGACTTTGGTTTGGTATGGATTTAGGAGACTCACTTTCAATGATAGGTGTTTCGACTGACGGTTGAGTTATGTCAGTTGGATTTTCAACAAGTAAAGGACTTGAGGTGTGTTTCTTGTACCCAAATGGAAGTCACTGCGGTGAAGCAGGACGGTTACGCAAGACTCTTTTGGCCTCATCCAAAAAAGGACAACAGGGAAGGTGATGGTCCCCTTCACATAATCCACATGGAATTTTGACCTTTCCTTTCTGTCCATGTACTTCATTTTCACTAGTTGATGGTGTGTTGTCAACATGATCACCAGAGGTTGATGACACCAGATGGTGCAAGCGGGGAGACTATTCTCTCAAGATTCGCGAAATACAAGGACAATCTTAATGAAAATGGTTTCCTCTACAAATTACACAAGGATATTTGGGAGATTTAGTGTGCGGGCTTTCACCAGATGATTCATGGTTGCTCCCTTGTTTAACCGACTTCTTTTTCTTCTTCTCCTTCCCTTTCTTCTTCTTCTCAGCCACCTGGTTACTAACATCACTATTTTCACCAAGCGAAGAGGAAGAAGGGGAGGGAGAAACAAAAGAAGAAGAAGGAAAAGGGTCTACTCTAGTATTAACTGGTTGTTGATTCGATTATTGAGGAATTATAGCATTTTGAATGATAGAGGTTGAGAATAGCCATACCGACAGGCCAATTGTGATTCCTGGAAGGGACAATGTGGCCATATACGAAGCACCATAATCTCCCCAAGAGGAGAAAGGACCAGGATTCCCCTCGAAAGGGATTCCTTGATTGGTGGACTCCATTATCTCAACCTAAGATCAATGAATAAATAAGGATGTTATTCCAAATTTAATAAATTTTAATGACGCTTTGACACAACTTCACTTTTTCAATTTTTAAGAGTCGAGAAAAAGCTAAAAATGAATCTTGCCCCCTTCAATTTTTAATGAGCCTGAAGTGACAAGTGCTCAGATGGACCTTTTCTTTTAAGGAGTCGAAAAGGAACGAAAGTGACTACTCTGGAAATCTAGACAGAGGGATTACCAAACCAATCGCAAAACTGCAATATACAATTTGGTGATAAATTAAAGAGAAATTTACCAAGGACTTATGTACGGCAGTCAATCATCTCGAATGTTGTGTTTAGTGCATTGTGATCGATAGGGCAGCAGACACAGCTTCCTATGGATAAAGGATGTCAGCTTATTGTGGTCTCCCAATATATACGTGACGGTACGGGGAGCACAAGTCCGTGCTAGCACTTGTAGTATCAAAGAGGAGGAATCACCCAACCTTCGATGAAAATGATAGTTATTAGATTTTACGACGCCGGAACACGTCTCTAGCCTAGACCTCTAGATGTGTTGCATTAGGTTCCAAAGCATTGTAAAGTTCATTGAAATTTATTTTAGAGTTGATCTTGTTTATAAGTTTTCCTTTCAAGGTTCACCACATGATGTAGATGTAAAATTCCTAAATATGCAATCTAAAATGATAAACAATCATTGTTTACTTTTTAGCAATGAAAATCCTAGCTACTAAGGAAAGAAGATTACGATTCTTTCAAATAGAGAGAAAAGAGCACACACTAAATGCATTTTTCCTAAATCATTTTTCGCACACAGTCTAAATACAAATGCAAATGCATGTATTTGTTTTTTGTTCCCTTTAATGTGAAGAATGCCAAAAAGAAAACTGAGTATAGATCTGAAATATTTTCTTCAAAGCGACATTTCGCCAATTTCTTTTTTCAAAATGAAAGGAAGACTTAAATGACACTTTTCAATTTCGAATAGAAAAATCTTTCGAAACTTCAAATATTAACAATTCAAATCAAATACATGACAAAAGTTCAATCGACTATCTATAGAAAGAAGACTTTACAACACTTCCCCTTTTTTTGACACAAAATGACAGTTACGACAATTTTTGCACCAAAATGATAGTTCGATTTACACAACTTTTTGACGAAGGACTATAAATGATGGACAAATGCATAATTTTTTTTACTAATCCTAATCAATGGAGGCTAATTTATGTAAGGAAAGGAGGCTTTAGTAATGAGATACTGTTCATAATCAACAAAACAATTAAACAGAGCTAAAAACAAGGACAAACAACCCAAATTTCAAGGAGAGAAATAGGATTACTCAGTCATTGCACTTGTGCTTCACAAAAATAGGGATGCATCTCACATGCTACACATGGGAGGTGAGATGCATACTGGCTTCTAGTGATAGACAGTACGATGGGCCAGGGAGCGAAACTGAGGTGGGTTTTTGCTCAAATTTGCAGCTGAGTTCAATGATTTAAGCTGAGCTATGATGGACAGTAAAAAGCAAAGTACAGAGGACTAGTCTTGGGAGGTTACTAAGCTACCACAAGGGCGTTTAAAATGCTTGTAAGTCAGATGTTCAGTTCATAAACTAAACCGGAGATTGACTGAAGCAACATTCATCTACTATGCACTTGCAGAGCAAGAGGAGTTCGAAGGCTATCTGGTTAACTTCAGGCTCCATCTGTAGTTTATAAAGCAAATAACAATATCAAACAAACAAACTTTTCGATCCCCAACAGAGTTTCCATTTTGTTTCCAAGAAAACTAGTGTCTTTTCGATTTGCTAGTCCCACTAGGATTGGCAGCTATCCTAGAAACAAACAATCAAAGCAATTTGCAATTTCCTTTATGTATGATAGATAAGGGAGAAGCAAAGGGACCAACCTGGATCTTCCACTTGAATCCTTACTTGATTTCTCTCCCCCTTGATAGAGCTTGAAACACCTCTCCTACTTGTCTCACTTAGAGAATATTTGTAGAAACAAAGTAACAGAACACCATCAAAGCATCTCGATCTATTATATCATAAACAATGCAGAATCAGAAATACATTGAACATACAATTGTATTCACAAATAACAAGATTCACAAGTACACAATTTTATGGAGGAAAACTCAAAGAACTTTATTAAAATAGAAGGGAGAATTATAACCCAGCCGTCTGATCCAACATCATCCTCCCAGCATCAAAGCCCTCTTCACCTCATGAAAAGCAAGATCACCCAAAACTATGATGCTTCTTCTCCAAGACAAACTATCATCACTTCCTTACAAATTACAAAATTCCAGCCTCCAGATCTCTCAGATGAGGGATCCATTTATAGATGTTTGCAAAGGTTTGTGTCATCTCTGGGTTTTTGATTAGTGTCATTCCACTTGTAGTTCTTGGTTCCACTTGGAAATTTCTGGGATCTCTTACTCATCCCTGGGCGAATTCAGAGAGGCAAGTGTCATAGAGGAAGTTTCTAGAAAATTCCATGAGCATCCACTGAGCAAACTATCTCAGACGTTTGTCCATTCTCGCTCATCGCACCCCACAGAAGGTTTCTTCAGTATGCATCACACCTAGCTAGTGTAGCAGTTAGTATGCATCATACCCTAACAGTGGAGCATTCAGTATGGTCTTGTTTTGGCCAGTTCTGAGTGGTTTTTCAGGTGGAGCTTCTGGGGAATGATGTAATCAGTTGATCATGATCCTTTAGGGTATAAAAAAACACTTTTAGGGGTTAAAGAGCCCTTGGTTATCGACATATAAGATTGGGGTTGCAGTGCCCAAATATGTCTATAACACAAGTTCACAATTGCCGCAATCTTTGCAGGGTTGACCATCAATTCTTGTTTGCACACAACATGACCTAGGAATATCCCAAAAGGGACACAAAATATACTTTTTTTCAAATTTAGTGCTATCTAGTACCTTCGACATGTATCCAACATAAGGCACAGACTTGTTACATGGCGCTTCACAAATCCAAACACTGTCTAATCATCAAAGTACACTTCCAGAAACTTATGAATGAATTCTTTGAACGCCACTATGACTACACAGGAAAATATTACAGGTGCATTCTTCAATCCAAATGGAATAACAATTTACTGAAAGGCATCTGGGGCAATCTTAATTTGATGATACCCGAAAAATCCGTCAGTGAAGGAATATGCCTCCTTCCCTCTGATATTAACACTTCATCTGTAAACGACGTTGGAAATGGATCATGAACACATGCATCATTAAGCTTCCATAGATCTACGCAAATAATTATTTCACCCTTTTGTTTCTTCTCTTGGACCAACATCGGGCTCACCCAATCAGACTCTTCAACATGTTCGATAATGCCTGCCTCCAACATTTTATCTAGCTCTTGGCAAACCTTTTCCTTATACTTAGGGTTAAGGCGATAAGGCCTTTGTTTAACAGGCTTCGCGTCTGGCTTCAAGGTGATCTTCATAATGCCCAAATCACCAATTATGCCCTTTAAGTTTGAAAACTTAGTGGGGAATAGATCCTGGTATTCGCAAAGCAATTCAACAACTTTATCTACTATAGCGTCTTCCTAATAATCTCCAATCTTCACGAACTTCGGTTGTTCTTCAGTGCCAATGTTTACTTGCTTCGTTTTCAAAGGTGGGGAGATATATGAGTTCTCTAATTTTGGGCTTTCGAATTTGCGATGCCCTTTTATGTCTGGAATATTGATATTCCTCGGATCTTATTCCTGCTCTTTAGTGGTCACATTATAGCATTCCAATGCGTGGCGTAGCTGGGTGCTCCAATATGGTTGGGTCCATTCCATAGGTTCCTTTGGTGTTATGAAGATAACCACTTTAATTTTTTGAAGCGCTTCATCGATGCTTGGAAATCCATCCTCGACGCTGAAATTCAATAAGAATCCCTCCTTCAATACATCCCATTTTGCAGTGCTGTGGCAGAGCTCTGTTTCGAGGTACCAGTTCATTGGGATTGTATCCAAGGTATGACAAAAGCTATGTACCCACTCTAGTTGTGGTTCTATTCCCCACGCCTTAGTCCATTTTTCCAGGTGATCGCGTGGATCATCCCTTCCATTGTACTTCTCCATCATTCTCGTATTAACATGCCCAAATCAAAGCTTCATCATTCTTCTGTAATCTCACCATCTAGTAAAACTATCCTTATGCGTACCCCACCATCGTGCAGGCATAGCGCGCAACGCCAACTCCAAGCCTTGAAAGCAGTGGTCCTTAGGGACTTCACACTCAAATTCATCTAAAAACATATCTACATCAATCAAACCATCATAATAAGGTAACTTTCTTACCTCTAATGAAACACAGAGCAGCAACTTCGTCATCATATTCCAGCACAATGTAGAAACTTCATGTAAGCGATTATGCCAATGTTCTAATTCCTCATATGAATCAGAAGTGCAGGAGCTCTCCCTATCCCATGCAACCCATCCATATGCTATTAGATTGATCTAATCCTAATCTCGCACTGTTATCTTATAGATTTGATCCAGCTCATCATCACTTTCCACGTAATCGTGGACTGGATCAGTATAGCGCACCCCTTTTGCAGGATCTAGTGGCACTATAACCCTAAGCGACTTTCTTTCAAACGAAATTGTCCTCTTCTTCATATTAATGACCTCGTTTGTGTCAATAGCCTAGTTGATTCACAAGAACGTAGGGTAGGGATTACTGTCATTGGCAATTTCTATAACTTCAAAGTTCGCTACCACACTCACACCATCAATATCAACTATTACTCCATATAAGCATCCCATGGGGATAACTTTTTTGCTGATTCGCCATCTGGAGATGAATCATAGACCACTACAACATAGGTCTCCCCATCCTTTCCCATGTCTGTTTCGGTAGAACATTCGCATCGGACCCCAGATCCAAGATGACCTAGTCCATTTCATAATCGCCTATCTACATCGTTAGACACATCTCTCACCTTGTTCGTGCCTTATGCTTACCGATTTTTCTGACCGCGCGCTACTCTGAAGGAGTCTTTTCCTTATTGGCGCACTTGTCTATTAGGTCATGCAATCCTTCCACAACCTTTCTCTCGCACAGTAACTTTATGCACGTCTCCAAAAAGGTAGTGAGTACAGAAGGATCAACCTCTACTAGTGCACTCGTTTCTTGCATCTTGTCCTGGCTTCCTGAGGTGGAGAGCTCAACGAAGCTCTTCTTGGCTTCCATGAATCTTTCCTTAGCATGATTAAGATCAAAGTCGACTTCTTTCACTGGAGCTTTGCGAACCCATCCATCTTCTTTAGGCTGCTTACCCTTATCATCACCAGTTGTCATACCACTCCTTAGTATAATATTAATGATTTGATCCTCCTTGAGGGGCTAAGCCCTTATCATTTTAAAATTTTGTGTAGGCTGTTGAGGGTGTGGTTTCTTCTCTTTCATCTTAGCTATTAACGCCAGACATTCTTCTATGGCATGGTTGAACTATCTATGGTATTGACACAAAGGATGTGTAGGATTCGGGAAATCTTGCGCAAAGTGCCCTGATTGTCCATAGTTGTAGCAGATAATCCCTCGGCCTCGTCCTCGGGCTTGAAAACCTTCGCGTGCTCCTTTGATGCCTTGATCTGGAGGTGGAATCTCTGCTTGCATACGATAAGTAGGGGTTCTTTCCATCATCAGCTCATAGCTTCGACAATGGCACTCATCATGGCCCATAGACTTGCATAAATTACATAACAACTATTGAGGTGTTTGAACGAACTTCTCAAGCTAGTGGCAACTATTTGATGCATGTTTCCCAATGACCTAACAAATGGCACACCATAGTGCAACCCTCGTGCTTGGCCCTGCTAGAGCCTCTAGCATCAGGGGAATTGGCCTCCCTTGTAATATAATTTGAATACACGGGACAATTATCTTTATCATGCTCGTGGCCCTTGCACTTCCAACACCAAACTTTCGTGCAAATGTCTGGCTTAGTCTCCTTTTATTTCTTTAAACTCTATAATTCTAGGTGTAGGCTTGCTAACTGTGAGTGGATCTGTTGTACCCCTAGGTTTGTATCCTGAATTGGTGATGCGTGCAGCCTCATCGTGATCTCTAGAGCTTCTTCCTGTGTTGCTATCTTCTGCTATGACAAAGAAATTCTCAAATGGGGCAAAAGTGACGCGATAAACCAGTCGTGATGCTGACTATATAAGATCTGCATGTTATACTATCTGATCTAGCACTTCAACCTCTGATCAATGTCCCATGACGTCTCCTCAACCTTCATAATGATATCTTTAAATTCAATCACCGACTGTGAGTCAGATTTAGGCTTACTAAACTCTTTGTTCAAAGTCGTGAGAGTTTTTGCTAGTGACACATGAGGATTGTCAGCATGATCCTGCAAGGTGGTAACCAACTTCTCCTTCTTTATATTATCATCGGTGATTTTCTATGTTTTCCATACATAGTTCACAACAAACTAGAACTGCTTTGGATCTTCGCTTCCTATGCCCTTGAAGTTCGACATCTTCATTGCATTTGCCATGTTGAATGGTGGTGGTGGAGGTGGAGGTGTCGGCGAAGGTGTATGCGGTGGAGGTGAAGGTGGGGGTGGAGTGGATGGATGATGTGTTCTAGGAATACCTTGAGTTATTAACTAAAAAACACTTCATGGTGTAGTCTTCACCTCCCCTTCATCATCGCTTGAAGGAGGTCCAATCAATGGGCTATACTTAGGTCCTGATTAAGCATGATTTATAAAGAATATTCCACTTTGCGTAGCTCTGAACATCAAGGTAATGGAATTACCCACTTTTCACATAATAGCATTTTAATCCAAGTGTTCAATGACCTTATATACTTACCTCAAGGTCCCTTGAAGAATCTTTGCTCCGCTTTGCTATAGCTGACTGAGGTGTCAACTGCAAATTACGTAACAAATCCTCCCAGAATTCAATCAAGCCAATGATCGACAACCTATGCAATCTTGTTTTCAGAGGTTTTAGTCATTGCACCAATTTTGGAGTCCACACTATAGGACTATCGAGCTTCCACCTTCCTTGACTGTTTTTAAGTTTAACTAACCACTCATATAGTTCAATTGGGAAAGTGTAGAAGAATATTTCATGCACCTTTTTATAAAGATATCTATTCAACTAATCCTCCTTCGACAGGCATAGGTTCCTATTTTCTTGAGCCTTGAACTCGTGAATCTTCTGATCTAACCACTTTTCAATCTCTTTCTTAGTAATATTCCAATGATGCGACATCACACATATCTTTATGCAGATCCCTGTCCCAGAAACAAAACCATTTTTTGGATTGGGGGGTCCTGAACCAGGTTTAGAGTTAGTTGTGCCAACCAACAAAACCATACACTACTGGACCTTTCGGCAACAACTTGCATAGCGCAGGCTGCAGTCTCACCTGAAGCAGTATTGGGGGATGCAAGAACCAAGTTTTTGCATCTGGAGACTAGTGAGATGTCTTCCGATGCTTTGGATCTACCTTCGCACAGATTGATGGACTTCTAGGGCTCATTACGTTACTAGGTTAAAGCAGCCTTCAGACCTTCACGTAGGTCCATGATCAGTCCTTGTGGACCTTAAATAGCTTTACCTACTTTCGCACATCAAAAAGTAACCCTAGATTGGAGTTCGTGTAGATCTACTTCATTCATCAGAAAACATAAGAGAAACAGTCTAAAACTTCACAGAAGTGGCTAAGCATTCATTTCATACATTATTAAGATAGATTTAGTAAATTCGTGCAACATTCAATCATTATTTCGTAAAACAAGTCATTCATCAGCAACATATAACAAAAACAGATACAAACAAAAATACTGAATAATTCTTTGGAAAACTGTCTGTATTGATCTTCAATTCACTGATTATAGACTCTTCTTACCTTGTGCACACAACTGCGAGGGTCCACACACTCAGCTGCAGACCCTACCTAGGCCTCTGGTGCACTCAGCTATAGGAGCCTTCCCTTCTCTATCTAAGCGTAGGAAGTAGAGACTTCCTACGTTAGCTCTTGCCCAAGACAACTAAAATCTTCAATGCACCCAATTCTCTTATCAAAACTTGTCTAAAACATGCTTTTAAGACTCGCTAACACTCAACTATTTATAGATTTTTCAATACAATTCCATGGTCTGCGGACCATGGGTGAATCTCAACACTGACTCAAAACTTTACCCAAAACAGGGGGTTAAGCCCCTTTGACTCTTATTCATCTACACGCTCCACATCCACATATCGTGGAGACTTTACATCTTTTACAAAATTGTATACAAAATTTGGGTTAACTAACCATAAACTGACCCAAGGGACCCCATCCCAACAAATTGATACTTCCACACTTTCTTTTGATATATATATATATTATATATAATATAAATATAAAAGTAATATAATATATATAATAATATAATATATAACTTTGAGGCATAAATAATGCCAATCATTGATGAACATGCTATTTTAAATAATGCATGTGTGGGAGTTACAAGGAGATGATTCATGCATGATGATTATTTTTAAATAAATTATGAAATTTGAATTAATTATGCTTAAAAGAAAAGTAAATCCTCCCTTCCTATTGTGTCATGTGATGATCATCTACTTTTTAGAAATTTCCATTCTTTTTTATCTTGATATTTCCTTCTATCTTGGGGTAATTTTTGGGAAAATATGAGTGACAAAGTTGAGTATTAAAATTAGAAAAAGGAGAATTATTTTTGGAAATCATTTTAGCAACTATTTGCTTATGTATTTTAGTTTTCAAAAGGAGAAATGGTATTAACTTTTTCACACAGGAAATGGTATGATCTAGTTTTCTTTCTTTAGTTTTGAGATGATTCATTTGTTTTGATTTATTGATCTTGAGTCTAACATATCTGGTGAAATATGCACTCTTTTAAAAAGTAACAATGCACGAGGTTATTAAGTTCTTCTCTTGGTGTTGAGGTATTATATTGTATTTTGGTCATTGATGAGTTTTCAGTGCTATCACTTTGTTATCTTTGTTGATCAATGATACTTTTGCAATAGCCATAACAATTTCCATAAGGAGTCTACTTGAACTTGTTACACTGAGGCCTAAGCTTTTTTTTGGTTCTTTACTACTTGCATTTGACTCCTACAATTATTAAATGCTTTCATTTGTAAAGAGATATTTGTTACAGATTATGATATATGTTGATATTGACTCAAGGTGTCTGAACATTTCTTTGAATGAAATGAATGGATAATTTTCATACGATTTTATTATCTCGTGTTATACATTTTATTTTCTTCCTTATGATTTTGTCAAAATTTGTATATCTCATTTTACATACCATTTCTCTTTTGATTATTGTCTTGTACCCACCATATTGAATTGTATATTTTAATAACAACAATTTAATTAAGTTATTTTCAATGTTTTTCTTTGTTGTAAATTTATTTTAATCATGATGGTTATTATTTTCATCCATTTTAACTTTTGTAACATATTTATTGCAAATTTATTTTATTTTGTTTTTATCATATAAGGTGTTACCTACAAGGCTATAAAATCCTGGGTTACGTTCCCATTTTTCTTGGTCTAGTCCACCAAGAATTTGATAAATTTTGTAAGAATAACTTAGTCCATTCCTCCCATCCATCAACTCTTGTGTGTCATGCAAATGTTTGCACTTTTTCTGCATGTCACTACAAAAAAATACTCTAACAATCATGTGGCTTAGCTTTGTCCAACCGCATGATTGTCTGCTCTACAGGCGCGTGCCACTGCACACCTCTTTGATTTATAACTGCGGGGTCACCACACACTTTTCTGAAACTTAGCTTTGTGGTCTCACTGTGAAAATTTAGTTCACCTATGCGCACAACACACAAATTTATGTGCTTTTTTGTGTCCGTTCCTGCACAGGTAACTATGCATTACCCACGCAGTCAGCCAAAATGAATGTTTTTGCACTTTTTAGGGCCCAAATTCCCCTGGTCCTAAATATCTACCCAGATGAGATTACAAAACTAGGGTACAAGGGTTACCTGGAGAAAATGCAGTTTGAATCCAGACGTCTAAACTCTCGTAATCACTTAAGAGGCTCAACAAGTCACCAAAGTCAAAAGATGAAAATGAATAGTAAACAAAGAAGCCATCCCCCCTTCATAGTAGTTTGACCTGAAATTTGACAGGCCTATTCAGAAAACTACATGCCTAATTCTAGAACAATTTGCATCGCTAGATTCCTTGCAGCGAACCTTTCATCATGGTATCTTTTGTTCCACCTTTTAGGAGACTTCCTTCCTGGAGCTGTTCAGCATGGGTCAATACAAGTGTGCCCATTGACGCGTACCACTTTCCTATATGCCTTTTTACGTTTATTATGATTGATAACTCTCACTTATGGTAATCTCACTTGTATGCATGTTTTGCATGAGACCCCATATGACCTCTTGAGCCATAAATGATGCTTCAACAGTCTCATCAACTATGATGAATTAAAATGATATATAGGCTCTTAGTGTCCCTCTTCAGACACATTTCATTGCTACCATTTTGTCCTCTTGAAACTAAACATCCTATTCACTACAACTCCTCCTATAAAAAAATTTCTGATCTAAGGAACAAGATCTGCATTTACTTACCATCTCTAGTAGTCCTAGTAGGACCCTTGATCATTTGACATCCATGCTCACATTTTCTATAAGATTGGGAGTCTGTATATTCCTTGTTCATCACTTGAAACTATATATGCTCTCTCAGTAGTGCCTTTTCTTACCTACCTCTGACTCGCTCCCCATTGGTTTCATCAATATTTGATTATGAAGTTTCACATGGATTTCCATTTCCATGTAACTATGATCCCTTCATTTTCTTTTGATCCATTCACTTCCCCCTAGAAGAGATTCCTAGGGGCCCATTCCCTCCCATGTTCTGAACTCTAATATATACACATGGTCGCACCAAAGGAACCCATTTTTTGGTTGTATTATTTGTTATTTTTTGTCTGGAAACCCTCAAGCCCCCTAAAAAAAACCTTCTTCACCTTACAACACCTTGATAGCTTGATATTATCCATCATTATATACCGGTAGAACTCTTGTGTCACTTTTGTTCCGAGCATTCACATTAGGTCACCAATGTAGGTTCAAATATACTTTGTCATTAATACTAGTCCTCATTATTTGAATTTTATTGTCCTTAGCACACGCCCCCCTCCAAGTACCCCTTATCACTCTGTCACAGGATCCACTATCACCGTTTGTTTGACTATTACTTTCCTCGACACACTAGTACCCCAATGATAAATTTTTCCATTTTTTGCAATGGTTGTCTTGGTATAACCCCTGGAACCATCCCTCTCTCATTACCAAAATGGTCCTTGTTTTTGTCATTAGTGTCGACCATCATTATATGTTCTTCATTCAAAGGAATCCATCCCTTTCTTTAAGATGAACTCATTCACACTTTGTCAAAGTTCCCATGTCAATACAGGTTCTGGTTAGTCTACTTTTTCTACACATCCATCACATGATGTTAGCTTTCATCGACACCAACATTAATTATCCGAAAGTTTTGATATGTCAAATATTGTTTGTGCCTTGGTTAGCCATTCAATTATCATGATTCTCCTTGGGACGGACTATAAGAGACCTCGATGCTCCTTGATCCATCGGGTGTACTCCATGTTGGAATTCAACTCAATTTATTCACATGGAAACAAGTTGCACCTGTTATTGGTCTATTTTCTCTGGCTCCTTACACCTTCAAAGTGCATACAACTTTGGGTCAGCCTGGGAGAGACATGAATGTTCCTTGATACGATTAGCTCCACCCATGCTCGACTCAAGCTATATTTTTTCATATGGCCATGAGTTGCATTCACCCCATGAATATTTGAATACCTCAGTACACCCAATACATTTGTACCCCCCATCAATGGGGATGCCCCTTGTGGTTATTGAGCCCTATCACCATTAACATGAATATTTCTTTAGCTTAGTCCCACAACCCTATGGGATTAGACATATCGACATTTAGAACGTCATCCATCATTGTACATGGTCTTTCATGACCATCATTGTAACTTGTACTATACTTTTCCATTTACCATGAGCATGGTAAATGCTCACCTTGTTTGTATCAAGAAATTTAAAATCATATGTGTTACTTGTGTGTTAGTTTGCATAAGATGGAGGTCACTCAATCCCTTGGGCTCATCTAACTTCTATCACACACCCTCTCTCTCAATGACAACTTCAGTGGTACACATTTCAAAAATACAAAAACATGTGATGCACTTCAGGTGCACGTTTTCATGCTCCCCCTCCTCGCACATCAAGGGGAAATTGTAATCCCAAAATTTCATACACCTTTTGTACATATGATATCAAAACAATAGCATGTCAGAAACAGGTTCAAACATCGACAAAATCAAACCTTGATGAAATAATTTGCTGAGATATGAAAATAGATGGGAACAAATTTGAATTTCATTCACCATGTAGTTTTCTGACTAATCACATGAGACTATGTGTATGTTCTTAAGTAAACTCATGCAGGCACATGGATATTGGTGAAACAGTCGTGTGATAATTGTTTTTATGTTCTAAACTGCCTAGTCGACAGATTTGACAGTGCTCGATCTCACATACTGATATTTACTCCTTATGGTCAAGGAAACGTCGACCCTAGCTTTGCGTTTTACATTATAAAGATCTATAGTGATTTCGGAAGGTTTTCCAAAAAATATTATCCAGTTGGGTCTATAAAAGAAGAAATAGGCCAAGGAATTAAGAGAGACATCTAGAGTAAGATTATGATGACATTTTTGTGCAGAAGAAAGGATAATTGAGAGAGAGAGAGAGAGAGAGAGAGAGAGAGAGAGAGAGAGAGAGAGAGAGAGAGACCATCTGTTAGGAGAGATTGAGTTACTCCCCTAGCATCCTTTTACACAACGAGGTGAATTTCTAGTAGATTCGATGAGCACTAGTGATGAGCCTCAATATTGCAACAAGAATGCTGCAACCCCCAAGGCTACCGACTTTAATTATCAACCTGGGGTTCGTACAAACTTAAGAGGTATCAGAACTATATTTACAGCATACAATGTGTCCTTCCTTTGCTGTCATGATGTAATGGAAGGAATGTACTGAAATCAAACCCTAAACTAATTGCAGAAAATGAACTGCTCGAAATGGAAACCCTAACCTATTGCAAGAAATAAAGTACAAGGACATAAACATATTCTAATTGCATAAAGATCATGAATTAAATGTAAAAGAAACCTAATTTAACCCTATTGATCACATTTGATGATTTAAACTAACTGAGCATGGAATCTGATCTAGGAAGTATTAACTGTTGCATGTGCTAATTAGGAAATAAAAAGAACTATTTTTCTTTATCTTTTCATTTTATAAATGCAAATGCTAATCTTTCCTTGTTCTTTGGCAGGGGAGAAATGTGTGGAGGAAGAGGGGTACAATGTTTTTGATGGCTTGGAGGTCAAGTAGAGGTCTAATCCCAACTTCAATGATGATTTCTCTCAATTCGGGCTCAAAATAGGCCGCTATAGGATTTCCTACAAGATGTACTAGTTCTCCTACATGATGCCCTGTTTTACTACAAGAATAGGCCGAAAGATTAAGAAGTGGTA
Organism: Pinus taeda; assembly: GCA_000404065.3. NCBI lineage: Eukaryota > Viridiplantae > Streptophyta > Pinopsida > Pinales > Pinaceae > Pinus > Pinus taeda. The sequence goes on from APFE030646598.1 coordinate 65,638, forward strand.
TAGAAGGTGGAATGAAGCTTGGGAAAGGTGGATAATGGAAGAATAAGGCATGGAGGTGGTGGACACTACCCAGAACTCAAGCAAGGGCTTCAAGATGGGTGGATTTTCTCAATGGAAATGACAATTTTTGCTTATAAAACAAGAATTCGGATTTAGATTTTAGTGGATTTTGGCAACATGGGTGGATGAGTCTTGGATGAGGCGAACGAGATGAGGTCCCCCTTCAATGTAGAAGATCTTGAAGCAACACACATTATTGTCTGCATCTATCCACAAATTCATCTATACACGGGAAAGATTTATTAAACAATTGAAAATTACTAATCTAAAATCTGGAAATTTAAGAACTAGTGAGCTAGTAAATCTATCAAATTCCTAACCAAATAAAGTGAAAATTCAATGGGTTATTTTTGTTATTAATATATATATATAATATATATATATATATATATAATATATATAATATATATATTTGATTTAATGCAAATGGAACCAACCTGATTGAATCTCGTTAGCATGCTCTAAAAAATAGTAGAAATACACTGTTCTTTGCCACAAAGGAGTTCCAGAAATCTGGATTTGGGAATAAGAAAAATAATCCAAGTAGCTTAATGATCACTATGACCTTCCAAAGATTTTCCAAGGATGAAATGATGTTTGTGATCTTGAAAAATAAATTACATCAATCATTTAACCTAATCCTACAAAAAGAAATTATTAATACTAAATGCAAAAATAGAAAGAAACAAGAACAAGTGATGCATGTGTATACGAACTGAAAATAAGAAAAGAAAATGATACAAAAGGGCTTTGAGGCTCCTGGGATGGCCAAGCCCAAGGCAAATCAGAGACCTATGGAGGAGAACAAGATTTAGAAGCTGAACATGACACCATTCTTCATTATTTTCATCAATACAATTACATCCCTACAAGAAAATACAATGGGGTTGCAAAAATACGAGTTCTCTCCACAAGAAGACTAACCAAATTCTCTACCTAGAGGAAAATTTGACTTGGTACTTATAAAAAATGATTAGAATAATTCCCCATGAAAGGAGGAAGCTTTCCCCACCAAAATCCCTTGGTTAGTGGATCTGGTTCCCAACACTAGGATTCTGCATTAAATGGCAGGGAACACATTCCTAGATTTTCTCAATCATTGGAGTTCCACAATTTGTGCCATAATTCCAAAATATATTGTTGATTTATTATTTAATATTAATCCTCATGTAGTGGGGAGAAAGTCCCTAAATTATCTCCTCCTCCAAATCTTCATAATCTGCCCAATATTTTCATAATATTCCACAAAAAGAAATAATATTAAGCACAAATATGCAATTATTCATAAACCTTCCAAATGAACATATTAAAGTTAAAAATACATTATCTAATGCAAAATGAGAGGTTTAATATGTTGAAGGATGGTTAAATGGGCCTTAATTTATTTCTAATTTAGAGGCCCATCAACTAAACTTATTTATTGTCGTTTCCATTGGGTTGTGTTTATAGGATGATATCTCTGTCTATTTACTTTACATAAGGTAATTGCGCATTTTTATTATCTTATGAATCATGGGCCTAACTTGGTTTCTATATTAACAATTAGCCTGTTGCATGTTACCATCTAACAAAGGGATTATTTCATCATTTTGTTCATGCTTGACGGAAATATTCACCAACATTAATAGTGACATGGTTTGGGATCCAATGCAATGAGTGGTTCAATTAAAATAGATAACAAATATGCCATATACAAGTTAGAATATATTATAAAAATCTATCATTTAAAAGAAAAAAGACCTTCTTGTGAAATATAGAGAGGGAAACGAAGATAAACAAGAAGAAAGATAAGGCTTCCAATACTAGAAGTAACTATGAAATCGCTCTATTTTTTAGGAATACACTAAAAATTGTTTGATTTAAATAGGAAAAAGATTTATATAATCAATAAAATTATGTTTACTTGGGGGGGTCAACTAAGGTAAATAATCTATTCTTTTTGTTTGTCTCCCTAGGGCATCTATAGGGATATTTCAATGGATGTATTCGGCCATATATTATGAGTTTACATGGTTCTCGTTCATTTTTATTTGTCTCATGCCGACATCTCAAGCCACTCATGGAAGGCATGGTTGTGTTTTTATGGGCTCATGGATTTTCTACAACTCATTTTCACTGCTTATTGTAGGGAAATCTGTCGGTATACTTACTGTGTTCTGCCCTCCTCCCTTGATAACTTGATAGGTTCTCCTATTCATCGCGGGTTTTGGAATTGCAAAGTTGATGTGTGTTGGTTAGCCAAGGGTCTGTTGCCTTGGTATCTAGTTGACATCGTCAGGGGTTCTAGTTATAATTGTCCTGGTAGAGGGCTAATAAGCCAGGGTTACCCACAGTCGTGGCAAGAAACTAATGTTAACCCATGAGGGTAGTCAATCCCACCCTCGTCCAGTGAGAAACAAAGGCCGAAAAACAACCTCTCGTCTTATCAAAGATGCTGACAATGTCTACCATGAGGGAAAAGCACCTCAAGTTCGTCAGCTCATTATGGGGTGGGAAGCCAAATTGAATCAACGAGCTACACATATAGAAATTGATTTGGAAGATTGGCAAGACTTTGCGTCGGATCCCGGTCATTCTAGAGGTCGGCCCTCTCAGTATAAGCAAACAATTTATCTTTATTGGTTGATGAAAACATAGTAGCCAAAGCGGTGGTAAACCCCCCTTCAAATTCCTCCAAGACTTCTCAAAGATTCTTGAACTTCCATAAGGTATTTCAATTGATCCAGTTCCATCTTCAACAACAGAATAGATGTCTCAGTCACATCGAAAAACACATTCCATGCATCTCGCAAATTGAGCTTCCAGGTTCTAGTGCGATGGATCCAACTCCCATGGATTCTTCTGATGACTAATAGCATGATGGTTTCATTTCTATTTTGGACTTTTGTTATATGAAGAAGCTACATACTTTAATTTTGTGTTTTAAGCTATTTAGAGTATAGGAAGTATAAGGATACTCAGACATATTTAGCACTTCTTGTCAGGCTTAAATTATTCCGTTTTTGGATGGCATATAATGAAATTAGGTGGCCAACATATATGTTTTCCCCCTAGGCATGTTGAGGCCACGTATAGAATTATAAAGGTCCTGCCAAGTTTACAAAAAAAAATAATAGAATTATGTTGCATACTCGAAATTTCTCCTTTGTAGATTTATATGTGACCTATTGTGACCCCTTACAAATTTTACTCTTCATAAAAAAAATTCACTTAAAAATATTTGTTGGTAAATCTCTCTTACACAAATCTCCCTTCTAAAATTTCACAAAAGAATAAAATAAATAGTAGGGTTTTCTTTTACAGACATACTTTAAAAATAAATAAATAAAGTTTTATTTTTTTATAATGTATTGAAAATTGTTTAAATCAAGTAACGAAAAAGATTAGGATGATCAATAGAATAAATCACAAATTTGAATTTTTTCCTATGCACATTTGTATATGACCTATGATGATTCCTTATAAATTTGCCTCTTAAATTTTTTTATCAATTCCAAAGTCTTTACTGGTAAATATTTCTTGCACAAATATCCCATCTAAATTTTGGAAAAATAGTGAGATAAGAAATTTTGTTTTAATTTATAACTACACATATATAAAAATGAAATTCCTACTCATTTTTTCATTTTATATTTTAATCCATGAATAATAAATGCTAGTGTTGATTTTTTTTTACTTACTTCTTTATGTGCTTTTTAGTGTAAAGTGCACCAATGTGTTTCTTACATTAAAATGCACTACTAAACAATTTAATTGATGAAATACAAATGTAAATCTTCACAAATTTTTTGTATAGTTTTTGCTTTACAAAGGAGAAAACAAAGGTCACCTTTTAGTGCATATCATTATTTAGTGCACTGATGCATTTTGTATATACAAATGTACCAGTGTGTCATAAATTAATGTAGTGCATCAATAAATTTTAAAAGCCAATCAAAATTCTATTTGAAGTTATAATATTAAGTGCTTTCCAAAAAATATTTTAAGAATATATTCATGTATTAAGGATGGTTTTGGTTTAAATGCAGGAATTTTTTTTATAATATCAAATGGCTAATTATTTGAATTCCTGGTCATTTTATATTGTTGCAAGTTCTTCGAATTCTCCCCCACCATTTGTAGTAAGACCATATTTTAATTATGATTCATTTATTTGATTGAATTAATGTTATATATGTGCATGCATTTCAATAATTGTTCATTGAATTGTGTAGGATCATTGATTCAAGATCGATTTTGGATGTGCAAGATATTCCATAGGTCCAAAAATGTCATAAGATCTTATCGGGAGAAAGATATTGTAGACAAATGTTTGGTGAAAGTGGATAGTTGCTTTACCCTATTAATTGTAGCATGCCATCTTCCAACAACTGACATGGGTCAATGTTACTACTTTGTGAATTGGATCTCTTTTATAACACCCCAATAATATGTGGTTGTTAAAAGTGTAAAGGGTTGAAGGAGAATCCAAATTTGTTGTTGTGCATGCAACATAGTTTGTCTTCTAGTTATGTGTTTTCAATGAACTAAAATTTTCATATACTGACAATCGCTTTTCAACAATTCCTTGCATTAGGTCTACTTTTAGACATCTGCTTGTGTCATTTAAAAATATGATGAAGTAACTGTATTTTTATATTTCCAATGGAAGTAATATAAATGTATTGTTTAATTTGAAATTTGTTTTATAAAATGATTGGTTTCATGTTTATTATTGGGAAAAAGATTTGCATGCTTCTAATAAATATTTGGTATAATATTTGAACATACTAAATGTATTGTGTTACCAATATTACCAATGTAATGTTAAATATTTTTACAATCAAGATTTTGATGATGCAAAACCTATCTACCATTTATTGTTGCACCCCATTGTGATGTCAAATGCAGAGATTGTTACTAAATGAGAAAAAATCAAAGACAAGCCATACCAAGCATGGTTGAATCAATCACCCATTCAATTCCCACTATGTCTTGAGTCACAATTTTGAAGCATCTATAATAACACTACTTATTTACATGTTGGGGATGAAGGTGGTAATACACAAGTTTGTATTAAGGATTTCATATAATATATCATCCATTCCATGGAAGGAATGTTGTTACATGCATTCCATCAAAATCATCTAGGGCATGATGTTGAAATCACCAATACCTTCTTCGAAAGCCTAAAATATTCTTCCATCATCGAGTCTCTTTCGACATGGGTGAAGGTCCACCCAAGTAGGGAAAAATTACTGTACAACTTGAAAGCAATGTATGGTATGCTAAACATTGATTTCTTATCACTTTTGAGGAAATTCACTGTTAAATACCCTAATTTTTTAAGAAATTTTTGTCACAATAAACATTGAAAATTGTTGATTTTATGTATGACTAATGACAATTTACATTTCTATTGACCATTAGTTGTAGGTACTCAAATATAAGGTACTTTCAAGTGATAATGTCTTTCCTAACAACTTAGTAGAGGCAAATAAAATGCTAAAAAGGTTAGGTAATGAGTACATATCATACTGTGCATGTATGAATGATTTTATTCTATACAAAGACCAACATGCAAAAAATGAGATATGTCCAAATTGTGGGTATGACAGGTAGATAAAATAATAAAAACAAGAGTAAGGAATGTGGTCCTCCTCATATGATATTGAGGAATATGGCTATAATTCCAAGGATTGAAAGTCTCTTTCATTGCAAACAATTAGTTGTGTTGCTGGGGTGGCATGTCTCGAATAAAAGTGAGTCAGGATTTATACAAATTATGGAAAATTTAATAGCTGTGAAACATATAGAAGATACATGGCCCAAAAAATTCAAAGATGAAGAATGGAGCCTTTGATGAGCATATTCATGGATGAGTTAACCCATACTCTCTCCACAAGACACAATATTACATTCGGTTAGTGCTATTCATCAATAACAATATCTCTTCATGGTTGTCCATGAAGAATGAACATCTTATACTAACTCTTATAGTCCTCCATAAAAGATAAGTGAAGAGAATGGGTGTTAGGGCCCAACCCTAACACCTTTATTTATGTAATAAGTCCAATGGTCCGAGTCAGAGTCATATTTAGTTAGAGAGTCAATAAAGCCCGCAATAATAATTGTAAGTGGTTGACCCACGTTAGAGAAAAGGGACTGCAGTTAGTTGTAAACAGTCATAGTTAATAAATAAAGTGGTTAACTTGTGTTATGTAAGGGACCACTAGTAGTTAGGGTTTTGGATGGAATTTAGCTATAAATAGTCCTAGTTAGTAAGGGAAAGATCACAAAGCCTTATTGTAATTGAGCCCTGCTTTATTGGAGGTTGCCCCCTTGAAGAGGCAAGTGAACATTGAATCTGTTTTTGAATAAAAAAATACTTTGTAGTTTTTCTCATTTCATGTGATAATTTTGTGTTTTAGGATATATTTCTTTGTATTTATAGTATTTTGGATTTTCTCATAGGATAAGAGAATAACAAGTGGTATTAGAGAACTTTCCAGGGCCAGTTGTACCTCCAATTTTCACAATTTGTTTTTAGGTTAGAGATGTGTTCCGACGTCTTTAAACCATAGGATCTATCATTAAGTGCATAAACTTGTGGATTTAGGGAGGTAGGGATGCATGAACTACAAGAGGTGGTCATTCTTGTTGGACTCCCTTGTAACCCTGTGGGTACCCCTTCGAGTAGTAGCGTATTAAAAAGAACATGCATAGATTGCACTTCCACTTACCCTTGGGTATATCAGAAGTCCTGTAGGATCACTTGAAACCTAACCTTAGATAAGCCGTCGACTGTCTTGCTACTACAATGCACTGAGAACAACACTCGAGGACATTGCTCGCACATACAATAGGGTATTTGGTTAGTATGGCTAAGGTTATGACCGATCGTCCTTAGTTAGCGCCATGAAAGATTGGGATGAGTACTATTATTGGACCCCTGCGTATATTGCGATTTGTAGCACCTGAAACTCCTTTGCGACCATAATTACCTCCATTATCTAAAGATCGCCCTTTAGTTTATCTGCTAGATCAGATCCATTAGTTGGGGTTTTGCTGCCGCCGTACAACTCAGATTCAGTAGTTGGCATTTTCAAAGTGCAGATCAGACTCTTTTTGCAACAAGGGTTGATCCGAAAAAGATTCAAGCAATGAAATATTTGCCCCAACCAAAAACCTTGAAGAGTTTGAGGGGATTCTTGGGTCTCACTAGCTATTATCACAAATTTGTCTGCAATTATGGATGCATTGCTATACCCCTCACTAATAATCTCAAGAAAAAATCATTCTCTATACTGATGCAGCTCAACAGGCCTTCTTAGCTCTCAAACAAGCCATGTGCTCCACTCCCATATGGGCCCTACACGACTTCACCAAATATTTTGTGATTGAATGTGATGCTTCAGGTATAGGTATTGGTTGTATTAATGCAGGAAGGTAGACCATTGGATTTCACCAGTTAACAACTCAGTGGCAAACATCTATGTCAATCTACTTATGAGAAAGAAATTATGGCCATCTTACATGAAGTGGACACCTGGCAGCCATACTTTTCGAGGTGACATTTCCAAATCTACATGGACCATCAGAGCCTAAAATATTTTTTGGAGAAATATCTATCATTGCCACAAAAAAATAAATGGCTTGCCAAAATGTTGGGATATGATTATGAGATAATTTACAAGAAAGAGAGTGACAATGTAGTGGTTTATTCTTTTTCACACCAATTTGAGGATGAAGGCACCCTGCTATCAATCTCTCTACCCATACTAGATTGGATTGAAGAGGCTCACAAGGAATGGTTCTCCCACCCCCTCTTTCCCAACTCATTAATATCTTAAGAGAATATCTTAATTCCTTAGCAAACTACTCTTGGATGGATGAGATTCTTCACTACATGGATCGAGTAGTTATATCACCAACCTCCACCCTCAAAATCCACATCATGGACAAGCTGCACTCATCTCCAATTGCAGGACATTCAAGATTTCAAAAGACTTATGCTCACTCATGTCATTCTTTCTTTTAGACTGGCATGAAAAATGACATTCTTAATTTTGTACCTGAATGTGATGTGTGCCACTGCAACAAAGGGGAAATAATCAAGTTACCAGGAAGCTTACAACCATTTCCACTCCTTGCTTCTATCTAGATGGATGTTTCCATAGATTTCATCACTGGTCTCCCAAAGTTAGGAAACAAATTATTCATCATGGTGGTTGTGGACAGACTTTCTGAATATGCTCATTTTTGTGCTCTACACACCCATTTACCCCCACTTTGGTGGGTCAATTTTTCTTGGACTAGATCTTCAAAATGCATGGCATGCCGATATCCATTGTGTCTAATCGTGACCCAACTTTCAACAACAATTTTTGTAGGAACTTTTCAAGTTACAGGGCACACAACTTCAATTAAGTACCACTTATCATCCCCAAACTGATGGTCAAATAGAAGCAGTCAAAAAATGTTTGGAGACCTTTTTGAGGTGCTTCACTTCAGACAAGCAACATCAATGGGTACAATGGATACCTTTAGCTGAATGTTGGTATCATAATAACTATCATGAAGCAACCAAGATGAATCCATATGAGGTAGCGTATGGCCAACGTGGCCAAATCCCACCTTCACCTGTTTCTTATATCCCTGGATGTTCTAAACTACATGAAGTTGATAAACTCCTATAGAACCATGCCACCATGATCGGTCATCTCAAAGATAATCTACATCAATCTCAGAACCAAATGAAGCAACAAGGTGATCAACATTGTTCGGAGCACTCATTTCAAGAAGGGGATCAGGTATTCCTACTACTCCAACCATATAAGTAACATCTCTTAAAGAAAAGGGTTGGCAGAATCTAGCACCAAAATTCTATGGGCCTTATCAAATACTTTAGTGCATAAGAGCAATCATCTACAAATTTGCCTTGCCACCTACTTTAAAATCCATTCGATCTTCCATGTATCATGCCTCAAGAAAGTGGTTGGGAACAATTGCAGAGTTCAAACAAGTCTATCTGAATTGGATGAGGAAGTATCACATTGGATCCGACCAGAACAAGCCCTTGATATTCGTGAAAGACATATCCATGGCTGCATGATCAAGGAAGTCCTCATCAAGTGGAAAGACACGTCTTCAGAAGATGAGACCTGGGAACCAACCGCTATTCTTCGACAGTTTCCACAACTTCAGCCTTGAGGACAATGCTACTTTTGATGGGGGAGGCAAGTTAGGGTCCAGCCCTAACCCATTTATTTATGTAATAATCCCAATGGGCCGAGTCAGAGTCATAGTTAGTTAGAGAGTCAATAAATCCCGCATTAATAATTGTAAGTGGTTGACTCGCATTAGATAAAAGGGACCAAAGTTAGTTGTAAATGGGCCATAGTTAATAAATAAAGTGGTTAACCCGTGTTATGAAAGGGACCACTATTATATATGGTTTTAGATGTCATTTAGCTCTAAATAGTCTTAGTAAGGGAAATATAATTTATTCTTATTGTAATTGAGCTCTACTTTGTTGGAGGTTTCCCCCTTGAAGAGGAAAGTGAACATTGAATTTGTTTTTGAATAATAAAATACTTTGCAGTTTTTCTCATTTCATGTAATAATTTTGTGTTATGGGCTATATTTCTTCGTATTTCTGGTATTCTGGATTTTCTTGTAGGTCAAGATCATAACAATGGGTGTCTACCTACAACCATCAATATATGAATTTAAGTAATTATGGAAGGGAAACATGTATATGATGTATCAAGAACCATCCTAATGGATAGGTGTTTTACATTGTATGGCATATGTGCATATACCATGCATGGTGATCCATGAATAAGAGTTTGTTTTATTAAACCTGTTGATTCATTTGTTTATATTTGTAATGTTATTTGACATACTGAATTTGGTACAAATTTGTTTTTTGATGCTAATGTGCTCTATATGCAATAACATCGCAAGTTTGTAATAAAAGGTATCATGGTGTAAATGTTGTGGACCTTTTATAAAGGTTAGGTGGTCCAACCACCTACGAAAATTGATATATGACTACTCAAGAGTGTTCCTCCTAAAATAGCACCCTTACAAAATGGTTGCATCTTCTTTCAATGGTAAACCAAAAATAACTTGAAGACATGAAAAAATGGCACCAATGGATTATACTAGGACATATGACACAAGGAAGGAGAACAAAATTGCAAAATTGTTTGATTCAAAGGGGAAACTAAGTTCAATGATCCTAAATTGTTTTACACATATGCTGAGAAAATGCATATTGGGCTATGAAAAGGAAATTTGTATTTTGTGAGCTTCCAAAGTGGGAGCATCTTAAGATTGCCCACTTACTAAATCCCATGCACATACTCAAAAATGTTTCATTTTCTTTATGGGGACACATATGATAGAGTAAAAGTGACACATCAACCATTAGTAGATATCTTATTTCTTTGAATACTAGAAGGAACTTTGGCCAAGAAAAGGAAGCAGAGGAGAGGGTGGTCCCTCTCAGTCTTCTAAAGAAGGTGATGCCCTATGGATTGAGAATAAATATGATCTTTTTATGCCGAAAAATGTTATATTGGGTGTGAATGATGTTTTATTAGCCAAGAAAAGAAAGTAGAGGAGAGGGTGGTCCCTCTTGGTCTTCTAAAGAAGGTTATGTCCCATGGATTGTGAAAAAAGGTGACCTTTCTATGTCGAAGGATGTTATATTGGGTGTGAAGGAACTTTATTTATATGGGTTGTCTCTATGAAATTACTTCAATTTAGAAGGACATATGTTAGGGTTTAAATAACATGACCATCTAAACCTTCTAAGAGTATGTATATAAAATAAATGATTATTTTTCTACAAAGTAGATTAAAATATATTGTGCACTCGTAGTTTTATGGAAATTAACTATATTTTTGTCAAATTTTATAGTTTCATTATCCGTTACTGACATGTTGCTGTGTGAACAATGAATTCCCCTAAGTTTCAAGACATTCCAAATACAATTATTTGCATATTTACATTGGATCACATCGAAGGAGATTCAATGTTCATACGGCCAACATTCCATGGTGGCATTGAGAGATAGTTGAGCTTTTTTGTATGTTTGAGAAAGAATTTCCCACGAGTTTTATGGAATTATAGGTCCATCCTCTATTCACTAACTTGATGAGGTTGAACTATCTAGAGTGATTTCATGCTGTTGGATGTTATTCTTAAAGAGGCACATGAAAAAATTGAAGGCATTTGTTCAATAAAGGAAACCACTTGATTGCTCTGGGGCATAGGGGTACATGGTATATGAGTCATTCTATTATGATAGTGAGTACATTAAGAAAATTGATAACACACTATGGGCATTGGTTTAGTACAACCAATGGGATTATAAAAAAAGAGAAGGGGATATACTTCAAACAAATGGAAAAAAGGTGCGTGATAAAGACTAAGTGACACATATTTTTTCAAAATTGTTTAGAACAACTATTTACATTAAAATTGATAATATACTATTCATTTTTAATTTTTGTATGCATTGCCAAATTTAGAAATTGATACCATCAATAAATTCATTCTTTACAATGCATGGAATGCAACTATGGGTTGCATTGTATGAAGAGAAAGAAACATTATACAAAATTTCATCCTAAAAGTGGCTTCCTAAGGAAAAATAATAAAATAATAAGAAAATAACAAAACAAGAGCTATGAATTTTGGAGGGAAAAGAAGAAATTTTTTTTTTTCATTGAATTTTTGTCTTATGTCCTTGTAGGTTTACTCAAATTTCAAGTGTAGACTCTCATTGGATGAAAAATTAAATTATGCATCCAACGAGTACCCATTATGTATACTTTTGAAAAGACCCACATTGACAAAAAATGAAGATGCATTAAAAAACATGTTCAAACATGTTTTCTGAATGTATCTTCGATTTTTATCATTGTTGATCTTCTAAAAAGTATGCATAATAGGTACTTGTTTGATGCGGAATTTAATTCCGCATCGAATGGGCGTTTACACTTGAAATTTGAGCAAACTTATAAGGATATAAGCTGAAAATACAATTAAAAAAATAGTTTTTTTTTGTTTTTTTTTTTTCCCTCCAAAATATTTACATGTACCTTTTTTTAAATTTAAAAGATTTTGATTGGTTTACATGCTATGTACTTGAAAATTTCATGGGCACTTTTAGGCTGAAATTTCCACTAATGAGAAATGGGGAATGATATGTAATCATTCAAAGTATTTAATAATAGAAGCATGCCGTATCCCAAACATTTAAAATAAAATATTCCAAATTTATATCCCTATAGTTGGGTGGATGTCCAAATCAAAGAGAAATATAAATTTTTTAGTTGTTACCCATGTGGAGAAGAATATGTACTAAACATATGGTCTTGGGTATGTGTTATATTCAATGCACGACTTATATGCAACAAGAATAAAGGTGTGATATCCCCTAGCTTAGTTTTATTTGTGAATATTGTATATGTGAAGTGTGTTAATGTTGTGGCTTTAAGACTTAAATGGAATTGGTTTATCAATATTTTTTTACTGATAATTACTTTATGTAAATATGTTTTATCAGGTTATTAATAAAAATATGGAAACTAATTCCAAGGATGCAAATGGCTAAAGAGAAATTATGGATTGCTGGCTAGTGGTTGGATTTATTATCCCTTGGATGATGTAAGACCTAAGCATCTAATATGATGATTAAATTATTAATCATGGAATATTAAATTGATCAATAACTCTACCAGGAAGACAAGACACTATCTTAAGAAGCTGGAGAGAGTTGAGCTTATTAATGAGCAAGTAACTACCTACCACCTAATGGATAAGGGAGGAGGTTGTTACTAACTACCAACAAAATAATGAAAAAGAGTCTTTTTGTCCTATACTGTAATTAGACTCATGTAGTGCATAGCTAGAGTGAGGAGGTATAGTGGATAGAAAAGGAAAAAAGAGAGCAAGAAATTTTTTGTTGGCTTGTAGTATATTGTAGCTCAAGGTGGCTCATCCAGGAGGAAGAGTGAAGGTTGGGAGGAACATTGCATGTCTAGAATTATTTTCCAAAAAGAGTTTGAAAAGTCGATACACTGAATAAATTATGATCTTAAGTAATTGTTACATGCTAAGAGTTTTATTGATGGAAATATATGTAGAAGTACTATTATAGTTTTGCAAGTTTTCTGAACATACATGCAAATGTAAAGAAAAATGAAATAGAATTATATTCTTTAAGTATTTGAAATGGTTTAAGTATTTTGTACATATATTGAATAGTAAAAATTATGATGCCAACATTTGAGTAGAGCATGCATTTTCCTACTGTGTAATGAATTTTGAAGTGTTATGTAAGAAGTAATTACTTTTGAATGTAAATGAAAAAAAAAAGCTATGGACTAGTATTCGTGTAAATATACTAGAAGATAATGTTATATTTTCATAAAAGTTTGAAAATAATCTACATGGAGCATGTCAAAAGCATTCTATTTTTGTGTGAAATTATGGTTAAGGAAATAATTATAAACATAGAACTAATGGAACAGAATCGTGAGGTCAAACTAACTTGATACATCAGAAAAGAGAAAAATTTGGGTTATGGTTCTAGGCTAGGCATATTTTAATTATAAAGGATATGGACAAATAATTGTATCCAAATAAATCTTGAGAGAATGACAAAATTTTCTACAAGAAATCTAAGGGAAGGCTAATTGAAGAGTGTAAATGAACAAAAGAGGAATGGTAGCTAACTATTATAATTTGAAATAGAAGAGAAAGAAACCCAACAATGGGTATAGTTATTCTATAACTATTAACCTAGAATTTCATTAAGAATACAAGTATTGAAATATTAACAAGAGACTGTACATTTTTTTTGAGAATAATAGATAAGGAAAGAAACCACAGTCTATGTAACAATCCTTTTAAATGATCAAATAAAGATTCAACATTCAATATGCATTTTATATAAAAAATAGTTCTTATCCAGAATGGCCGAAAAGAATTATGCAACAAAATGTTACAATAACAGTACCTATTGACCGAAGGCTTTTGGCCATGGTTATTGTTAACAAATTACAAATAAAGCACATTTTCCTTTAACCTTAAATTCCCCTTAGGTTAATGTTCTACATAACATCCATGGTAACTAATTCAAAACAAAACCCTGATAACTAATTTAAAAATAAAACCCTGGTGTCTTTGTCCTCGACAAGAGCAATAACCACATACATAAGAAGCGACCAGGAGTGTAGGAGCACCCAACCTATAGGGGAGGAGTCGAAAACTTGTTAAGGGAATGGAAAGGTTCCACAATATGTATAAAGGAAAAACTTTTGAAATATGCCAAAGTTTGGCTATACCTATGAATTTCCAGCAAATACCAAAACATAAGTGATGGTTGGTAGAAAAATAAAAAATATTAACGAAGAAACAAGAAAGTATTTGGCACCCAATTTATGTGAGGAAAATCCCATGCTCAAGGACCCGCCTTTTATTTATTTTTTGCAAATGAAGTACCCAATTTAACAAGTTCAAATAGGGATAAAGCCCTATGAATGTATAAAATTACAATAACGTATTATTTATAACCACAGACAATAACCAAAAAGATTCATTCTAAGGTTTACTCGTGGTGCAATAATCCATGGTAGGCTAGGGTTTCAATTATGAAACACCAATCTCAAAAAATCACCAAGAAATAACCAGGTATCACAAGGAAATTACAAAGAGTTTTTCCCTTTGAAAATAATAGTAAGAAATTTACCTTTTGAAAAATAAACTCTTGCCAAGAAGAGGTATGGGAATGAATCCACATTTATGCCTTAATATTGCATACAAAAGAGAGAGGGTTAGTTTAAAACCCAAAATTGCATAGCAGAACAAAAACATGCTATATGCAAAGATAAACGAAACAATAACAAGATAATACCTAGAGTAGAAGGAGAAATGAAGATAATCCGTTGGATAAAGATTTAATTAAACTTCAAGGTGGTCAAGGAGGCTTATTGCTAGCAATAGAGATCGGGTCGAGTTTCGACATATTTAGGAAATTCTCCCAACCAATCTCGCAAACTCCAAGCATAACAAACAGTGGATTAAATTAATGATACACGTAAATGACTGAGGAACAATGGAAAAACCTTAAAAATGACTTCATATTATGCGACTTACAAAATACATATGAAATTCATAATGTAACCTCTGATAAAGGTGAAAGAACTAAGCCTTGAGAATGACAAAGTTACATAAATTCACAAGTTAAGAATGACAGAATGAGAAATTCAGTGGTAGTACAGAGCGGGGCTTTGTCCAAAAACCAAAAGAGAAATGACCAAACGAACTGGCAGAGGGAAGGTCGTTATGACCAAAAGCGCAACCTAATATTTTAGGTCATTGATCTATCACCATTGGATCTTGTTTATTGATACCAAGTGCATGCCCTACCATGCAAGCCATGTGAAGCTAGGCAGGATGCGGCGTCTTGGACCAACATAATGGCTCTATATAATTAACATGGTTCACGTGTTAAGTTCAAATGTTACCTCAAGCATGAAATAAAAATAAAGTTTGACGAGAGTCCATGTGGCACAATGGATCTACATAATAATACAAAGTTTGAATGGGATGAAGCCTAGGTTTGAATCACTAGGGTGTTATAATAGTATTACAGCCCTTATTTTAACCTTAAACTATAGAACATATTGAACATATAACAAGAGAAGAAATAAACAATGGTACACACTAAGAAAAATAATACATATAAAAGTGGGTTAAAACCCTATTTTAAATAAGCAAAGGAAAATGGGTAAAATCCTATGTTTTCTTTATAACAATGGTACAAAACGAATCTGAATCAAACTTTGTGTAAGCACCTTCAGGGAGTAGATTTTGAATAAGATATTTAAGAGGGCATAAGAAGAGTATAAGCTAAACGAATCTGGAATCAAACTTTGTGTAAGAACTTTCAAGGAGTAGATTTTGAATAAGATATTTAAGAGGGCATAAGAAGAGTATAAGCTTAATTATAGGTTCATAGGACAATAGTTAAGCTAAAAAATATTAGTGGTTAAAAGAGCCGATTGAGAACTTGAAATCACTTGGATTGTAATAATATATTAGCATAGATATTTAAGAGAGCATAAGAAGAGTATAAGCTTAATTATAGGTTCATAGGACAATAGTTAAGCTAAAAAATAATGGTGGTTAAAAGAGCCGATTGAGAACTTGAAATCACTTGGATTGTAATAATACATTAGCATAAACCTTAGACTAAAGAATGCCTTACAAACAAATATGGGTAGCCAAAAATGTAGATAATATAAGAGGAGCTAACCTTATGTTAATATTTAGTGATCAAGGTGTGATCTAAACATTTCCAAGAGAGATTTGGTCAATAAGAAAGATTTTATCAAAGTGTTAAATTATAATCCCTTCGAGTACTATTTGAGAACTAAAATTTAGACAACAAGAAGATTTTTTTTAGGTGTATTTTTTGGGGTTCATTACATGTGGTATCAGAGCTATAGGTTATGACACTCAGACTTTATGAGTCCTAATTGAAAATATTATTCTTTTGTGTAACACACATAAAGCAAAATTACTACCAGAAAGAAAATTTAGGAATGATTGAAGATAATAATAGACATACTTATATAGGATCACCTGAATGGGGTAGATAGCATGATTTCAAGTAGGGAGTGATGAGGGGAGAACCTGGAAATAAATATAAACATGAATCTAAGATTTTACAAGTGGTTTATAGACTAAAAGTAGACCTAGATAGCATTAAAGCTAATAAGGAGAAACTATCTAAGCAAAGAGATGAACAAGAAGATATAAATGCATACATACTTAAGAGGTCAGAAGAAAACATAGGTAGTATAAAAGTTTAAAGAAATCATAAAAAGATTAGAAGTGAGTCTCTAGACAGAACTGAACCTATAATTTCTGGTGAGAGTTAAGCACCCAAGTTTAATGATGAAATGGAAGAAGAAAAGTCAAGGAGTAGTGCTTATAAGGAAAGTGAATCCTCCCTTCCTATTGAGTCATGGGGCCATCCATCTACTTTTTAGAAATTTCCATTATTTTATATCTTGACATTTCCTTCTACCTTGGGGTAATTTTTGGGAAAATGTGAGTGACAATGTTGAGTATTAAAATTAGAAAAAGGAGAATTATTTTTGGAAATCATTTTAGCAACTCTTTGCTTATATATTTTAGTTTGCAAAAGGAGAAATGGTCTGAACTTTTCACACAGGAAATGGTATGATCTAGTTTTCTTTCTTTAGTTTTGAGATGATTCATTTGTTTTGATTTGGATATCCTAAGTCTAACATATCTGGTGAAATATGCACTCTTTTAAAAAGTAACAATGAATGAGGTTATGAAGTTCTTCTCTTGCTGTTGAGGTATTATATTGTATTTTGGTAAATGATGAGTTTTTAGTGCTATCATTTTTTTATCTTTGCTGATCAATGATACTTTTGCAATAGCCATAACAATTTCCATAAGGAGTCTACTCGAACTTGTTACAATGAGGCCTAAGTTTTTTTTGGTTCTTCATTGCCTGCATTTGACTCTTGCGATCATTAAATGCTTTCATTTGTAAAGAGATATTTGTTACAGATTATGATATATGTTGATATTGACTCAAGATGTCTGAGCATTTGTTCGAATGAAATGAATGGATAGTTTTCATATGATTTTATTATCTCGTGTTATACATTTTATTTTCTTCCTTATGATTCTGTCAACATTTGTATATCTCATTTTAAAAACCATTTCTCTTTTTATTATTGGTTTGTACCCACCATATTGAATTGTATATTTTAATAACAATGATTTAATTAAGTTATTTTCAATGTTTTTCTTTGTCGTAAATTTATTTTAATCATGGTTATTATTATTTTCATCCATTTTAACTTTTGTAACATATTTATTGTAAATTTAATTTATTTTGTTTTTATCATATAAGGTGTTACCTACAAGGCTATTAAATCCCGGGTTATGTTCCCATTTTCCTTGGTCTAGCCCACCAAGAATTTGAATGTTGCAAGAATAACTTAGTCCGTTCTTCCCATCCATCAATTCTTGTGTGTCGTGCAATTATTTGCACTTTTCCTGCATGTCACTACAAAAAAATACTCTAACAATTGTGTGGCTTATCTTTGTCCAATCGCATGACTGTCTGCTCTACATGCATGTGCCACTGCACACCTCTTTGACTTATAACTATGGGGTCACCACACACTTGTTTGTAACTTAGCTGTGTGGTTTCACTGTGCAATTTTAGTTCACCTAGGTGCACATCACACAACTTTATGCAGTTTTTTATGTGCGTTCCTGCACAGGTACCTATGCATTACCCATGCAGTCAGCGAAAATGAATGTTTTTATGCTTTTTAGGGCCCAAATTCCCCTGGTCCAAATATCTACCCTGATGAGATTACAAAGCTAGGGTACAAGGGTTACCTGGATAAAATGTAGTTTTAATCCAGGTGTCTAAACCCTTGTAATCACTCAAGAGGCTCACCAAGTCATTGAAGTCAAACGATGAAAATGAATAGTAAAAAAAGAAGTCATCCCCCTTGTTTCACAGTAGTTTGACCTGAAATTTGACCGGCCTATTCAAGCAAACCATAGTCCCAATTCCAAAACAATTTGCACCACTAGATTCCTTGCAATGGACCTTTCATCATGGTATCTTTTGTTCCACCTTTTAGGAGACTTCCATCTAGGAGCTATTCAACATGGACCGATACAAGTGTGCCCATCAATGCGGACCACTTCCATATATCCCTTTCTAAGTTTATTATGATTGAGAACTCTCACTTATGGTACTCTCACTTGTATGCATATTTTGCGGGAGACCCCATATGACCTCTTGAGCCATCAATGAGGCTTCAACAATCTCATCAATTATAATGAATTAAACTGATATATAGGCTCTTAGTGTCCCTCTTTAGACACATTGCATTGCTACCATTTTGTCCTCTTGAAACTAAACATCCTATTCACTACAACTCCTCTACAAAATTATCTGATCCAACGAACAAGATCTGCATTTACTTACCACCTCTAATAGTCCTAGTAGAAACCTTGATCATTTGACATCCGTGCTCACATTTTCTGTAAGCTTGGGAGTTTGTATATTCCTTCTTCATCACTTGCAACTGTATATTATCTCTCAGTAGTGCCTTTGCTTACCTACCTCTGACTCCCTCCCCATTGGTTTCATCAATATTTGATTATGAAGTTTCACATGGATTTCCATTTCCATACAACTATGATTCCTTCATTTTCTTTTGATTCGTCCACCTTCCCCATTTGATTCATTTTCTTTTGATTCATCCATGTACTGAAAAGTGTTTGAATAAAATAAACAAAAGATTAGGATGATCAATAGAAAGAATAAAAAATTTGAATTTTTCCCATGCACATTTGTATATGACCTATGATGATTCCTTATAAATTTGCCTCTTAATTTTTTTTATCAATTCCAAAGTCTTTACTGGTAAATATCTCTTGCACAAAATATCACCTCTAAAATTTGGAAAAGTAGTGAAGATAATAAGATATATATATAATATATATATATATATATATATATATAATAACTACACATATATAAAAATGAAATTCCTACTCATCTTTTCATTTTATATTTTAATGCATGAATAATAAATTCTAGTGTTGATTTTTTTTACTTACTTCTTTATGTGCTTTTTAGCGTAAAGTGCACCAATGTGTTTCTTACGTTAAAATGCACTACTAAACAATTTAATTGATGAAATACATATGTAAATATTCAAAAAAAAAATTGTATAGTTTTTGCTTTACAAAGGAGAAAACAAATGTTCATTTTTAGTGCATATTATTATTTAGTGCATTGATGCATTTTGTATATACAAATGCACTAGCGTGTCATAAATTAATGCAGTGCACTGATAACTTTTAAAATCCATTCAAAATTCTATTTGAAGTTATATTACTCATTGCCTTCCAAAAAATATTTTAAGAATATATTCATGTATTAAGTATGGTTTTGGTTTAAATGCAGGAAATTTTTTATAATATCAAATGGCTAATTATTTGAATTCTGGGTCATTTCATATTGTTGCAAGTTCTTCGAATTCTTCCTCACCATTTGCAGTAAGACCATATTTTATTTATGATTCATTTATTTGATTGAATTAACGTTATATATGTGCATGCATTTGAATAATTGTTCATTGAATTGTGTAGGATCATTGATTGAAGTTCGATTTTGGATGTGCAAGATATTCCATAGGTCCAAAAATGTCATAAGATCTTATCGGGAGAAAGATGTTATAGAAAAATGTTTGGTGAAAGTGGATAGTTGCTCTACCCTATTAATTGTAGCATGCCATCTTCCAACAACTGACATGGGTCAATGGTATTACTTTTTGAATTGGATATCTTTGATAACACCCCAATAGTATGTGGTTGTTAAAAGTGTAAAGGGTTGAAGGAGCATCCAAATTTGTTGTTGTGCATGCAACATTGTTTGTCTTCTAGTTATTTGTTTTCAATGAACTAAAATTTTCATATACCAACAATCACTTGTCAACAAGTTCTTGCATTAGGTCTACTTTTAGACATCCCCTTGTGGCATTTAAAAAAATGATGAAGTAATTGTAGTTTTATATTTTCAATGGAAGTAACATAAATGTATTGTTTAATTTGAAATTTGTTTTATAAAATGATTGGTTTCATTTTTATTATTGGGAAAAAGATTTGCATGCTTCTAATAAATATTTGGTATAATATTTGAACATACTAAATGCGTCGTGTTACCAATATTACCAATGTAATGTTCAATATTTTCACAATCAAGATTTTGATGATGCAAAACCTATATACCATTTATTGCTGCACCCCATTGTGATGTCAAATGCAGAGATTGTTATTAAACGAGAAAAACTCAAAGACGAACAATACCAAGCATGGTTTAATCAATCACCCATTCAATTCCCACTATGTCCTGAGTCACAATTTTGAAAAAACCATAGTAACACTAGTTATTTACATGTTAGGGATAAAGGTGGTAACACAAAAGTTTGTATTAAGTATTTCATATAATATATTGGCCATGCCATGGAAGGAATGTTTCTACACACATTCCATCAAAATCATCTAGGGCATGGCATTGAAATCACAAATACCTTATTTGAAAGCCTAAAATATGCTTCCACCATCGAGTCTCTTTCAACATGGGTGAAGGTATACCCAAGTAGGGAAAACATTACTATACAACTTGAAAGCAATGTATGCAATGCCAAAAATTTATATATTATCACTTTTGAGGTAATTAACTGTTAAGTACCCTAATTTTTTAAGAAATTTTGTCACATAATAAACATTGAAAATTGTTGATTTTATGCATGACTAATGACAATTTACATTTCTATTGACCATTAGTTGTAGGTACTCAAATATAAGGTACTTTCAAGTAATAACATCTTTCCCAAAAACTTCGTAGAGGCAAATAAAATGCTAAAAAGGTTAGGTGTTGAGTACATATCATACCATGCATGTAATGATGATTGTATTCTATACAAAGACAAACATGCAAAAAAAGAGATATGTCCAAATTGTGGGTATGAGAGGTAGATAAAATAATAAAAACAAGAGTAAGGAACATGGTCATCCTCATAAGATATTGAGGAATATGCCTACAATTCCAAGGATTGAAAGTCTCTTTCATTGCAAACAATTAGTTATGTTGCTAGGGTGGCATGCTTCTCATAGAAGTGAGTTAGCAGTTATACAAACCTAGAAAATTTAATAGCTATGAAACATGTAGATGATACATGGCCCAACAAATTCAAAGATGAAGAATGGAGCCTTTGATTGAGTGTAGTCATGGATGAGTTAACCTATACTCTCTACATAATACAAACTATTATGTTCGGTTAGTGATAGTGATGAATAACAATATCTCTTCATGGTTGTCCATGAAGAATGAACATCTTATACTAACTCTTATAGTCCTCGATAAAAGATAAGTGAAGAGAATGGGGCCCTAACACCTTTATTTATGTAATAAGTCCAATGGCCCGAGTCAGAGTCATATTTAGTTAGAGAGTCAATAAAGCCCACATTTATAATTGTAAGTGGTTGACCCACATTAGAGAAAAGGGACCACAATTAGTTGTAAATAGGCCATAGTTAATAAATAAAATGGTTAACCCGTGTTATGCAAGGGACCACTAGTAGTTAGGTTTTTTGATGTCATTTAGCTATAAATAGTCTTAGTTAGTAAGGAAAAGATCATCGAGTCTTATTGTAATTGAGCCCTGCTCTGTTGGAGGTTGCCCCCTTGAATAGGCAAGTGGACATTGAATTTATTTCTGAATAATAAAATAATTTGTAGTTTTTCTCATTTCATGTGATAATTTTGTGTTTTGGGCTATATTTCTTTGTATTTTGTAGGTTTTAACCCCGTACATAAATTACCTGCATACGAATTCTAAATCACAAGAAAAATAAAAATGTGAGAGCATAACACATAAAACACATATACACAGAGATTTCCCACTGGATCTCAAAACCGAGACTACCAGCTTGATTTTC
>APFE030646598.1:92683-117266 GCA_000404065.3 Pinus taeda
TGACTTACCACAATATTAAACGCATTCAGATGCTCTGTCACCGAGTCTCCATCTTTCATCCTCAGGTTATACAAATTTTTCCGCAGGAACAGTTTATTCACCAGAGACTTAGATTGGTACAAATTCCCTAACTTGTCCCACAAAGCCTTTGCCGCAGCTTCCCCTGATACATTCAACAATACTGAATCTGAGACACACAATCGTATTGTGCTCTTTGCCTTCCGATCCAACTTCTTCCATTCTTCATCGGTCACTCTCGTTGGTTTAGTACTCGGATCTACTGCGATCCACTGATCTTTATCCACCAACAGATCTTCCATCTTGAGTTTCTACAACTCAAAACTATGGCCATTGAACTTCTCAATCTCTATCTTTCCGTTGCTCGCCATCTTCTTTCACCACCAGAATCGATCTCGCAGATCTCCCACTGAACAGGGTCTACCACAGGCCCGAGCGAAACCCTTTAGCAACAAAGGCGTCCCCTTGAAGCCAAAACAGCTCTAATGCCAAATGTAGGTTTTAACCCTGTACAGAAATTACCTGCATACGAATTCTAAATCACAGGAAAAATAAAAATGCGAGAGCATAACAAGTGGTATTTTGGATCTTCTCATAGGTCAAGAGAATAAGAAGTGGTATCAGAGCACCTTCTAGGACCAGTTTTACCTCCAATTTTGGAATTTTTTTTTTAGGCTAGAGACGTGTTCCGACGTGTTTAAACCATAGGATCCATTGTTAAGTACATAAACCTGTAGATTTGGGGAGGCATGGACACTTGAACTTCAAGAAGTTGTCATTCTTGTTGGACTCCCTTGTAACACCTGTGGTGATCAGATATTGATCCAGGACTTTAATGATAGCTCAAATTTCAAAGTGTTCGAAAAAGTGTAAAACCTGAACGGCCAGATAAATCTCGTCTTCCTAATTTCGGCACTATGAACGGCTCAAAAAACTGAAATCATATGAAGGATTTATCACAATTTGAAAAAGTCCAGTAAGTTGCAATTTCCAAGAATAAATTGATTTTTGGGAAATATTAAAAAAATAATATTCCCCTAAATATTCCTTTTGGCTAACCAATTAGGAGCTGACATGTGGCAAGCCCAGAGGCTTCCATGTGGCCCTGGAATGGTATGGTGAAAATTGTTGGGGGTCCAATAAAATCGAATCCGTGACCTCCAACAAGACAGGACCGCGCGCTACCACCTCCGCTACCATGTTTCTTAACACATAATGGTTAAATGTTTTATTTAAAGTGTAACTAGTTGTGGTTTGGGGTTTAGGACCACCAGCGGTCTAACCCGCCAGCGGTCCTCTGACAACCGTTCACATGTTGTCATTTTCCAACCACACACGATTTTCGTGTTAACCCAACTGCCAAAATTGCTAGCATTATCCCCTAACCGTCAGAGTATATCTATCACATGCGTGCCCGAAGCTGATAGTTACGGCTAGTTTCAATGGTTAGAAGTTGGTGGTAAAGTTGGCGCATTCCACTATTTTCGGGCCTACTGCCAGATTTGGTGGCCCTTACTGGAGTTCTTCCAGATTTGGAGGAGGATCTCTAGGGAAAATTTCCTAAAGGCACTCCAGGAGAAATTTTCGACCTAAGAGAGTGAAATAAGAGGCTAGCTAGGCTACTTGAAGCCTTCTGAAGCCAATGGAATAGTCCAAAGAAGCTAAAGAAGCCATCTTCAAGGAGATTTTCATCCAAGGATATTTTGGAGCTCAGGGCCACCAGGGGTTGGAGGCAGTTGCAGGAGCCACTAGTATTCGTTCTCAGTGAACCAACAACCATTATTGACTGTAATGAGCCTTCTTAATCCATTCCAAGGGTTTACAGAAGCATCTGAATATTTCTATAGGCCGAGATGCTATAGGGAAGTTTAAGGCAGCCTAGTGCCAATCGTGGAGGAAGTCGTATATTGGGGATGCAGTGCTCATTTTGAACAAATGACTAGTCTATTATTGATGTATGATATGTGTTGGAGACAGTAGAATAGGTTTCAGAGGCAATTGAAGAATTATGAGGGAGTTAGTGCCATCAAGAAGCTTAGGGAAGATCAGTGCACCGATTGAATGGATCAAGTCTAAGGGATCTTAGATCTGTTTGCAGAACGGTGACAACCATGATAGGGATGTAGATGGTTTTCTAAGCCCATTGGTTCAGTTCATTAACCTTTTGGAGTTGAGTGTGGAACTTGTAAAAGAAACTTTGCCATAATCTTAAAGAGCCAAGTCAAGATGACAAAATCTCAAGGAGACGTAACACACGATATTCAGGTGAACTTCTAGATTAAATTTGCTATTATGTGTTGATGTTTATTTGCTGCATTATATGGCTGTTATGTGTGTTTAATATCAGTAGAAACAAATCAACTTAAAGCACTTAAATAGTTAAAAACAAACAAAGACATACACCTGTTTCAAGAACTTAATTCCGCAATTCTTAACATAAGCTAGATCATATAATTTTTAAGCTTTGGAGTGGGAGGTTCTTGTAAGTATAACAAGATGTTAAACCCTCATTTCAGATCAGGTGGTATTAGAGAAGGATTCTTGATTGACAAAGCAAAATATTGCTTATTTGACTTGATAGGTGTTTAAACAGTACAAAGGATTCTTCTGTTTGATTGTTTGTAAACTGACTATTGTTTGAGTTTGCAAAGGTGAAGGAAAAGCTACTGAAAGCTAAGTCTAGGAGAGGAAAAGAAGGAAGAAGGGTTGAAGGCATTATCCTCACCCCAAGGACCTCAAGACCTTGAAGTATAAGAGGGTTTGTTTGGAAAAGGCTGCTTGAATAAGAATTTGATTCTGCTGCCATTTAGTTCAAAAATTTGTCATTAGTTCTTTGAAAGCTTTGTGAATTTTGTTGAAGTTCTTTTGTTCATTTTTATGATGACGACTTCTACAAGTGAGTTTTCCAAATTATCCTCTTTCACAAGATTTTTATGAAGACATGAAGTAAGATTTGTTCATCATGATGGATATGGTGAGAGAAATGAGCACCGAACTTTGAGAGCAGTTGAATTCATGAAGGAAGATAGGCAGTTGCTTTTTGACAAATTGCAGGAAATGGAGAGACAACTTCATATTGCAAATATGGATCTGAAAAAGATGCATGAGTTGGAGACACAACTCCTTTCTGCCAAATAAGCCTTAGTCAAGTATCAACTTGAAGGAGAGGTAAAAAATTCTAGTTTGTCTTCAATTTCCTCTAAGGATGTTTATGTTGGTTCTTTTGAAAAGCATACAAGAGGCATAGGGTCCAAGTTGATGTCAAAAATTGGTTATGAAGGAAAAGGATAGGGAAAACAAGCACAGGGCATTGCTGAGACAATAATGGTTGAAGAAAGGCC
The DNA here is from genome assembly GCA_000404065.3 of Pinus taeda. NCBI lineage: Eukaryota > Viridiplantae > Streptophyta > Pinopsida > Pinales > Pinaceae > Pinus > Pinus taeda. Next base: position 96,043 of record APFE030646598.1, read on the forward strand.
TAAGTATTTGGGTCTTGGCTATGGACAATCTTATGGAGAAAGTTCCAAAGCAGTCATGAAGGCAATTGAAACAGTTCCTAGAATAAGTTTCATTTCAGGTTTCCTACCTCAAGTTTGTAAAGATTGTATTCTTGGGGAATTCAATTGTTTGAAATATCATTTGCAGGAAGAAGGTGTACATAAGCATACACTTGAACCAAAAAGTTGTGAAAGCTATAAATCCGTTGAAGGGATTGATAGTGTTCCAAAGGGAGCTACTTCTTCATTTGATTCACCTCCTCATGAAGGTAATAAAGGTGAAAGAGAAAGGTATAAATCTGATTTCCATCACACTTCTTTTGATTATGTTAAGCATGGTAAATTTCCACATAAGCATTGGAAATGAATTGCATGTTCCTTTTGTGTTTTGGTTAACCATAGTGTTTCTAGATGTTGGAAGAGAATGGCCACATACAAGAAACTTTTGAAGGAAAGGAGACAATAAGCCAAAGGTCCATTGGAAAAGGAAAACCATGTTGTCAAGAAGATGCACGTGTTGTACTTATTTCCATAAGAAAGGACATAGTGCTGAAAGGTGTTGGATTTTGAATCCAATAATGCTTCCACAAAATTTGAAGAAAGTGGAAAAAGAGTATGGCAAGAATGGAAAGGAAGTTTCCATAATTGATGTGTTTCAGGATGATCCACATGTGGATGTTGATGTGCAATTAAAGGAAGCACCTTTGGTGTGGATTGGTAAGAAATGGTTAGAGTTCTTATCCATTTAAAGTTACATGTCTTTTGATGTGAAAATAAATGTGTCACATCTATTTGCATTTCTTTGCTAATGGGATGTGTTATCACTCAGGTTGTTCCCTAAAACTTGTTGAGAAAAGGGAATACAACTGAGGTAACCACGAACCAATCTTTTAGATGCAATTTCTAGCCAAACTGCATCCAGAGAGGGCTCTCTCTATATGATTTAACTTTGTTTATTTAATTTTTATGCTAGTTATGATGTGCAGAGATTTGTTTTAAATGGGTTTGGATGGTGATTTCAAGCAGAGGTAGGATGTAGGTCTGATAGGGTTAATTCCATTGGGCAATGGAGTTTATGAAAATGGATTGCTGAGTGTGTTTCTGTGATGATAGGCAATACTACAGAGCCAGATAATCAGTTTGGAACAATATTAAAAGCCAGTGATTGATGGGATGTAGGCTAGGGGGTAAAGGGCAGTCAAGAATCCTTTATCCTGGTGGCAGAGGGAAGGTGCTTGAATATTTTCAAGGAGTAGTGAAGAATTCCTTGACAGAGTTCAGGAATGAAGGAATTAGCAGAAACAGAAGCATTTAAGAATTTCTATTCATGCTAATTGTGAATAAAACATAGATAACAGTAGGAATTGAACACAAAGTGTGTTTAAACAAGTTATGGGCTATTCTTTTTCCCTGTTGTTAGGATTATGAAACATATATGAGATTTGCAAACATAGAAAACACAAAAACACAGTTAGAGTAACTTATTGAGCCAAAGAAAGACACAGGAATTTTGTAGCAGAGTCCAGAGTCATCACATCCACATTCAGAAGGTCCAACATCAATGCATTTCAACGCCCCTTGTATTAATGGATATTTGAGTTACAACGCAGTTCAAATGGGAGAATCACCAACCCTGAATACATTCCTTGGGGAGGTCTTTATAACAAAGAGATTTACAAAATATCTTGAGGATAAGATATGAAACAATAACTCAGTTCACCTACTCTGTCAGAGAAATGAATGCAGAAATAAAGGCAGGAGTTATTGTGGCTGTGCTGGCTACTTTAATTGATTACATATTTTATACCTTTTACCTAGGAATTCGGCTGGTAGTTATGCCTTGATTTTCCTTCCTGCGTTGTTGTCCTGATTTGTTTACCTGCTCTTGATCCATCTTTAATGTGTCCTGATCCTCGCTTGAGCTCCTTTCTTGATATCTGCCTCGTTTCTTGCTATTTGAGCAGGTCTAAGAAGGCAGCAAGATCCAAGTTATTTAGGCAAAACTTCCAGCATCCTCTACCACCAGTGTTCTGTGGGTAACTGGTGTCTTTGTATTTTTACCAGTATTTCATCAGCCTCAGTATATCGGTAAAAGGTAGGATTGACTTCAAAAAGATGATTTATTTCATGTTCTATAAAAAATAATCCTTCTAATCTGTCATACAAGCTCTGTCCGGAAGGAGGTCCTGTGTCCTTTGAACCGCTGGATGATGCAGTGACTTGATTTGTTACATACATGTTTACCCTGTGAGCATACTGTTGATGTGACAACAATTTTTGATTGCTTGTTAGTAAACTTGGGAAACCTCTCTATTGCAAATTTGTGAATTTTTCTGTGAAGGCATCAATATCCATGTGCATCTCTTGACACTTCCTTTCCAAAGTCTATATAAAACCTCTCATGGTTAGCACCTTCTTTATTGTCAAAATGGTGCATGTCCTGTCAGTTATCTCTAAAGCTGCTAACTGTTCCTTTGTATTAGTATTCAAAAAATGGATGAGCTTATTAGCCTGCTGAGGCATATTTTCTAGTGATGCCCTGGCCCTTTGGATTTGCTCTTGTGCTCTTTCTATTAACTCAATATTTTCATAGATTGTCTCAATTGACCTCCATTGGTTAGTAATGGACTGGCCAATTTTGGTCCACAAAATCATCTTAATATCTGCTAGAGGTTTTCGTAAGGTGAGATCCTTTTCTAATAGTTTCACCTTGATTTCTAGGGTCTTTACTTCTCTAGTTTTTTTTGCTACTGTCATCTTTGACTTGTAATAGCTCACCTCCAATATGGCTAACTTTTCTTTTGTCTCTTTGAGCTCTGACATTTGAGCCTCTAGCTCTTTCATTGCTTTCATCATTTCTTCGATCTTCATGCTGGTCTCTTGCTCTGTTGTTGGTGCCACTGTAGCATCTGTAGTTGTTGTACTTGTTGTTGATGCTGGGATGGTAGGAGGGACTGCTTCTGTACCTGTGGGGGGAGCAGTGGCACTTGTTGGAGCTGCTTCAGGTGGCTGGGAGGTGGACTCTCCCTGCTTCTCTTTAAGGGCCTTCTCCAATGCTTGCTCTGTTTCTACCAATCTTTCATCCATTCTCATTAGCAAACTTACCATGTCCTCTTCCTCCTTTTGTTGTGCAACCTCTGCAGTTTGTGGATGCACTGTTATTGGCAATTTGAGTTGCCTTTTGAGGGATGCAATGTCCTCCTCCTTCTTCTTGATCAGCGCTTTGATGCCCTTTGCATCCTTAGGGTTATGCCCCAGCTCGATGATGATTTCTTCTAAGGACTTAATCCTGTTGTCCTTAACCAAGGAGGAAGCCTTCTCCAATTCTAATTGGGCAGAGGTATTATGCAATGAATTTTTCAGTTGGTGAGCAACCAATGCCTTATCTGCCAAGGTGGCATACACCATCTCCCCAGTTTGTTTATGTAACTCAATTTGGTCAATTGGATGAATATCCTTGGAGAGAACTTCCAGATTAGTTCTTATATAGTCAGCAGCTGACTGGGGTTGCTGTGTCTTGGGCTTGAAATGGTTGGGGATCATTTTCTTCTCCTGTATATCATAGGCAGCCATTAGCCTATGTTGATTAGTAGGTGTTGTCCTCATCAGTTGATTATAAAGTTGCATCCTTATTGGATTATTTCTAGCTTTAATATCAGTAAAAGTCTTCTTGATGTTCGAGCTTTGTTTTCTTTGAGGCCTGGTGGATGAAACTTCCACGCTATGTTGCCTCTCTAGCTCTTGCTAGAATGAGCTAGTTGAGGTGCCAAGTAGTGGAGATGCTTGCTGCTCAGTTCTTCCTTGCCCTCCCATGGTGCTTGTGGTGTCTTCCACAAACTCTTCTTCTGAATATGGATTTAACCTCTGCCTCTTTTCTCCTGTTTGTTCTGATGGTCCACTGGCAGGGGCATCCTCTTCTCTGTATCTCTTTCTGCTCTTTTCCTCATTTTGAGGAGTCTATAGAACAGGGGCTTCAGATGCCTTGGTTTGAGCTGGGGGATCTTCCCCTTCACCCTGTTCTTGTGTTGTAGAGGGCTGATCAGCGATGGTTTGTTGTTCTGCATCCATCACTTCCTTGCCCTTTCCTACTGAGCTGGTCTTTCATGTTGCTTGCTCTGAGCTCTCAGCAAAAGAAGTATCCCCTCCAATGTGTTGGGGAAACTTGAAAGGTACCTGTCCAAAAGATTCCAGGTCAAGTGTTTTATCAAGCTCTTTCATTGCTTTTTCCAATCTCTCTTCCTCAGTCAACTCTTCAAAAAATGTGCTCTCTATCCACTCTTGTTGATTGGCATATTGCTGGATTTCAGGGATTGGAGAGTGAACATATGCTGGTAGTTTATTTTTGACTTTCCTATAGCTTATAAAATGATTGGGGTCATATGGTGCCCAATAGAAACTCTGTTTTAGTATGAGTTTCTGCCCTAAAATCTCATTAGCTTCTAGACAAGCTTCCCACTGATTGAAGGTGAAAGGGCTCAGTTGATTCCTTATCTTAAGTTGTACCTTTTTCTTGGCCTCATAGCAATGGATTGTATTTGCCTGGATGAATTGTCTAAAGTATTCCAGGGCAAACAAGTGCATTGGCACATATCTTGGCAATTTATAGGGGCATAGCTGACAGCCATATATCCGAATTACAGTGTGATTCTGGTAAAAGTACCAGTCACCTATGCTATAACTCTTGGAGAGATGTTGAATTCTCTTCATTTCACCAGAAAGTCTGTTTGGAGGACTTGTTATCAGTAAAGAGGTGGCTGGATCTATGAATAGATCAATAAATTCACAATAAGTGTAAGGAGAAAAGTAGACATGGTGGAAGACTGGGGTCCAGAAGATAACAGACCTTGGCTCTCCCTTAACATTAAATTTTCTGAGGGGAACTTGAAAACTATCTGGCTGATAGTAGAGCAACAAATGGTATATGTATGATGTGTATCTAAACACTCCTTCTCTATCCATGCTCATAAATTGTTCATGGATCTTATTAGCAATGTAGGTGGCATAGTCATAGTTGACAGCAGGGGGCTGTCCTGGAGAAAAAATGGACATTATGACCAATGTGGTTTCATCTACATATTCACTGGTTTTGAATCCCAGGATGTAGGCTATCATGTCAATGATAAACTTTCCTGCTTCATTGAACCAAGTGTCCAGGTATGGAGGAGGTTCTTGTGGTTGACAATTGGGTTTCATAAATGTTTTTCCAATTCTGGTTATCTCTGTACTTGGAAATTTGGCAATTTGGTCAAGCATAAATCCCAAGGTAAGAGGAGTCAATGGTTCAGTTGGTTTGAAATGCAGCATCTTATTTATTGATTCATGGGTGATATAGAATAGAAATGTCCTAGAAGGAGACATCATTGCCCTTTGAGTGGGCTCATAATTTGCATGGCATTGGTGAATGAGCTCAGGAAAAACATTTACACAAGGAAGGTAGTACATGGGCATATTGGACTCCCAAATCCCAAAGATGCCGGTTTTGTTTCTATGGTTGTTCTTGATCTCACAAAAGGCCTAGAGATGAGATGTGTTAGCCATTATGTCATTAATTTGGAAATCCTTGTCAGCTAGGGGTAACCACTCCAGTTCTTTATGTGGGGCATTGAGAGGGGCCACATTGAGGGCTACTGGAGCAGGAGCTGCCATCTTTATATGTTCTCAGGTGTTCTTTGAGTAAAATGTGGACTTTTACAGCAGTAGTGGGAAAAAATAGAGGCCCTGGGGATTTTTTCAGAGAATTTTGAAAATTGGAGCTTTGTTTAGACTCTGGTGGGCAAAATTTGAAGCAAAAGGGTGAAGATTGAAGGATTTATATTACAAGGGAGGAGTAGCAATGGTTTCAAGGCTTTTCCCTTAGTAATTACTGACCAAATTGACTTGAGCTCGGCTAAAATTGAAGGGATTTTGCTGAGTGGGGCAAAATTGGTAGTTTGTATAGCAAAAGATGGGCAAACTAGTAGTTTCAATGGACAATTGTGCAAATGGAATTCAATCAGGGAGCTTGGGAGCAAGATTTAGGTGATTTCCTACTTTTCTCAGCTAGCTGGGTGAATTGCACAGAGAGGTATGCAATGTGTAGGTTTTTTGGTGGATGAGTGGTCCCGGCGAGATTATATGTAGCATCAGGGTGAAATTTTGACCAGTTTCTAGGATTGCTAGACAATTTTCACGGTGAAAAATCGAAATTTAAAGGGTTTTTCACGAGATAATGGTAAATACCTATTTTTTTACAGTGCACTGGAGTTGCTGGCTGATTGGGAGATGAATTGCACAGTGGGGTGCCAGCTGAGGTGGTCGAGGTGGTGGACTGATAGTTTGTAGGTGAACTTGTCGTCATTTGCATGCAAAGGCTCAACGAAGTTTACACAGTAAAATGGTAAAAAACAAATGTTTTCACGGGTTTTTTGAACAAAAATCGGCTTTTTGGCGCTTTTTATGATGACATCATCATGACGTAGAATTTTTGTCATGTAGCGGGGGTACGGAAGGTGACGTGGCAGATGATTTGGCACTGAGATGGCAATGATGATGTGGTGCTGACATGGTTGTGACGTCAGTGACGGGGGCGAGGGCGGTAAGCGGTTTTATCGCACCGCTTTTGGGGTGGTAGCGGTATTGAGCGGGGGGGTCGCGGTACACACAGGTGAGTGACACGTGTCCTCGGTATGGCGGAAAAACTGCCATTTTCCTGGGACATATCGTTCGGATGCTGAGGGCACGTGATATGATTCTGCATCATCGGATCGGAGGGCTTCGATCCAACGGTCGACAAAGAATGATAAGTTGCGGGGGCATGGAATGGGGGCCCGCTTTGATTTTTTGCGATTTTGTAAGGTTTTTTAGTGTATTTCAGACTTTGGAAAAGTGGGTTTTTTGGGAAACAATGCGGGTTTTTGGTTATTTATTTAGCCAGAGGCCAAATAAGTCCCGATGGGCATGTGGAGGGTTGTTATTGGTCCCTAGTGGACCAATAATCCCCTAAAGAAAAATTTAAAATATGGCTATAGTTAGCCAAGGGTCAGGGTATTTATTTTTTGGGGTTTTTTTGTGTTTTTATACATAGTAAGGGGGGAAATGTACATAGGATCTATATAGTAATGTTAGTAGATTAATATGATTGTGGGGGATGGGTTTGTGTGATTTAGGCTAAGTTTTATAGAGTGAAAACTTAGGCCAGGGGAAATGAAAGGATGACAAGTGGTGAAATTTAGGAAACTTTGGTAAGATGGAATAAAGACTTTTTACACAAGAAATGTGGCTTGTTTTTCCTAGGTGAAACATATTTTCACCTAGTTTTGCTATGGGATGAAGTGGACTAAGGGTAATGAGCAGATCTCATTTCCCTTGGGGGGAATGTTAGTGAGTGTTTCTTGAGAAAATGGGGAGGGGAATTAGTCATGCTCCATTTGTTTTGTAGCCACCTTGCCATGGTAGATTGTGATTTCATGAGATGGCAACTTATTCCAGAAGATAAAATTGCTCACAAACCATGCCTTTGTACCATCAAAATTGCCTACCCAACCTAGCATACCTAACATTTTCTCTTCATTTTCATTGGGTGCATTTGAACTAGCAAACCCTTCTTTTTCTCTTTTCTTTTCGTTTCCCTCCTATCTAAGTCTACCCTTATTTCTTCCAGGGCTTAGATGAAGTTGTTGAGACCCTTTGCTTCTCTGCCTAACTACTTGTTTGCCAAGCTTAAACTGTTTGTGCAGACCTTTATTCTCTATTCTAAGACAAGTGAAATTCAAACATGATCTAGCCAGGATTAAGCTGTCTAGATAATCATCAATTGTGGAAAGAGTTAACCACCTATACATAGTGAAAATTCATCAACATATGGAACCTTTGCATCATAAAAAGGATGAACATATTTGGCACTTCCCCAGCCAATCATGAAAAATGAAACCTATTGGTATAGGAAGCTAACAGGATGCAAGTTGCAAGATGGAAAAGTCGAGTATGTAGACTCACTTTATTGCAACAAAATTATATTCATTTCAGCTTTGAAAGTACATGTACATGTGATCGAGGATCTTGTACTTATGATTGTGCTTAAGAGAAAGTTGAAGATTCGAATACATGCATGAGGATGGAATGTATGAACACAGGGATGTTAATTATTTCCTTGTATTTGAACATGTATGTAATTGACTTGATTGAAAGCTGTCGACCATCATATTGTTTTGTTTAAACATGCATGTAATGTCATGTCGACTTGGAAAAGTTGATTTGGTCTCCAAGATTGTAAAAGGGAGATAAATATGAAGTGTTTCATATTTGTAAAAGAATCATTAAAATTCTGTTTGTACATGCTTGACTTGAAGGGTCAAATGTTTGAAAAGGCATGATTTTTTTTGGTTTGTGACTTAGTTGATCATTTGTACGCAAGATGTAAAATTTGTTTCTTTTGATGGAGCAAGAATTTATGTCGTCAAGTTTTTTTCTTGTGTTTTGACATTGTCTGCTGAAGGAGATTTGCAACAGCAAAGGTCGCCATGGAAGTGGCTTGGAAGCGATGTTTAACTACCTTCTGTAAATTCTGAATGAGTTCAAGGAAGACAGTTCTTAACAGGAGGACAAGCGCATCTAGGAAGGGAAGTGTTGACTACCTTCGAGTTTTGGTTCAAAGGTACTAGCAATGCAGGCAAGTGTATGGAGGCTAAAAGAAGAGGGTACTGTTCTCTCATCTACTGTTAAAATTAGTATATCAATATTTTGGGGTCCAAAAGATTCCTAATGGGGAGGAGTAATCAGATATTGATCCAGGACATTAATGATAGCTCAAATTTTAATGTGCTTGAAAGAGTGTCAAACTTGAACAATCAGATAGATCTCGTCTTCCTGATTCCAGCACCATGAACAGTTCGAAACAGTGACTCCATATGAAGGAGTTATCGCAATTTGAAAAAGTCTAGTAAACTGCAATTTCCAAGAATAAATTGATTTTTGGGAAATATTAAAAAAATAATATTCCAAGGAATATACCCCAGAATATCCCTTTTGGCTGACCAATCAGGAGCTGACATGTGGCAAGCCTGGAGGTCACCACGAGGCCCTGGAATGGTATGGTAAAATTTGTTGGGGGTCCAACGGAATCGAACCCATGACCTCCGGCAAGATAGGACCACACGCTACCACCTCCGCTACTGTATTTCATAAAACATAATGGTTAAATTTTTTATTTAAAGTGTAACAGGTTGTGGTTTGGGGGTTAGGACCACTAGAGGTCCTCCGACAACCATTCACATGCTGCTGTTTGCCAACCACACGTGGTTTGCGTGTTAACCTGACCGCCAGAACTGCTAGCATTATCCCCGAACCGCCAGAGTATACCTATCACATGCACGCCCGAAGCCGAAAATTATAGTTAGTTCCAACAGTTATCAGTTGGCAGTAAAGTTGGTAGATTCCGCTATTTTCTGGCCTGTTGCTAGATTTGGTAGCCCTAACTCGAGTTCTTCTAGATTTGGAGGAGGATCTCTAGGGAAAATTGCCTAAAGGCACTCCAGGAGCAGTTTTCAACCTAAGAGAGTGAAACAAGAGGCTAGCTAGGCTAATTCAAGCCTTCTGAAGCCAATGGAATAGTCCAGAGAAGCTAAAGAAGCCATCTTCAAGGAGATTTTCATCCAGGGAGATTTTGGAGCTCAGGGCCACTAGGGGTTGGAGGCAGTTGCAGGAGCTACCAGTATTCATTCTCAGTGAACCAATAGTCATTCCTGACTTTAATGAGCCTTCTTAATCCATTGCAAGGGTTTACAGAAGAATATAAAGGCTTCTAAAGGCTGAGATGCTACAGGGAAGTTTAAGGCAACCTAGTGCCAACCATGGAGGAAGCCCTAGATTGGAGATGCAGTGCTCATTTTGAGCAAATGAACAGTTTATTGTTGATGTATGATATGTGTTGGAGACAATAGAAGAGGTTTCAGAGACAATTGAAGAATTTTGAGGGAGTTAGTGCCATCAAGAAGCTCAGGGAAGATTAGTGCACTGATTGAAGGAATCAAGTCTAAGAGATCTTAGATCTGTTTACAGAATGATGACAACCATGACAAGGATATAGATGGTTTTCTAAGCCCATTGGTTCAGTTTAGTCACCTTTTGGAGTTGAGTGTGGAACTTGTAAAATAAACTTTTCCATAATCCCAAAGATCCAAGTCAAGATGACAAAAGCTCAAGGAGACGTATCCTACGATATTCGGGTAAAATCCTAGATTAAATTTACTGTTATGTGTTGATGTTTTTTTGCTGCATTATATGGCTATTATGTGTGTTTAATATCAACAGAAACAAATCAACTTAAAGAACTTAAACAATTAAAAATAAACAAAGACATACACTTGTTTCAAGTACTTAATTCAACAATTGTCAACATAAGCTAGATCATATAATTGTTAAGATTTGGAGTAGGAGGTTCTTGTAAGTATAACAAGATGTTAAACCCTCATTTCAGATCATGTGGGTACTCCTTCGAGTAGTAGCATATTAGATAGAACCGCGCATGGACTGCACTTCCACATACCCTTGGGTATATCAGAAGCCCCATAGGATCACCTAAAACCTAACCTTAGATAATCCGTCGAACATATTGCTACTACAGTACACTGAGAACAACACCCGAGGAGATTACTCGCACATAAAATAGGGTATTTAGGTAGTACGGCTAAGGGTATGGTCGATCGTCCTTAGTTAGCGCCATGAAATATTGGGATGAGTACTATTGTTAGACCCCTGCGTATATTGCGATCTGTAGCACCTGAAACTCCTTTGCGACCATAATTACCTCCATTATATGAAGATCACCATTTACTTTATCTGCTGGATCAGATCCATCGATTGGGGTTTTGCTTTTGCCGTATAACTTAGATTCAGTAGTTGGCATTTTCATAGTGCAAATCAAACTCTTTGTATAGCGAGGGTTGATCCAAAAAAGATTCAAGCAATGAAATATTGGTCCCAACTAAAAACCTTGAAGAGTTTGAGGGTATTCTTGGGTGTCACTAGCTATTATCGCAAATTTGTTTGCAATTATGGATGCATTGCTATACCCCTCACTAATAATCTCTAGAAAAAATCATTTCTCTAGAATGATGTAGCTCAACAGGCCTTCTTGGCTCTCAAACAGGCCATGTGCTCCACTCCTGTATGGGCCCTACATGACTTCACAAAATATTTTGTGATTGAATGTGATGCTTCAGGGATAGGTATTGGCTATACTAATGCAGGAAGGTAGACCATTGGATTTCACCAGTCAACAACTTAGTGGAAAACATCTGGGTCAATCTACTTACGAGAAAGAAATGATGGCCATCTTACATGAAGTAGACAACTGGCAGCCATACTTGTAGTGGTGACATTTCCAAATCTTCATGGACCATCACAAAATAAATGGATTTCCAAAATTTTGGGATAATATGATTATGAGATAATTTACAAGAGAGAGCGTGACAATGTAGTGGTTGATTCTTTATCACACCAATTTGAGGATGAAGGCACCCTGATATCAATCTCTCTACCCATACTATTGGATTGAAGAGGCCCGTAAGGAATGGTTCTCCCACCCCTCTCTTTCCAAACTCATTAATAAATTAAGAGAAGATCATAATTCCTCAGTAGACTACTCTTGGATGGATGAGATTCTTCACTACAAGGATTGAGTAGTTATATCACCGATCTCCACCTTCAAAACCCACATCTTGGACGAGCTGCACTCATCTCCAATTGTAGGACATTCAAGCTTTCAAAAGACTTATGCTTGCTAATGTCGTTCTTTCTTTTGGGATGGCATGAAAGATGACATTCTTAATTTTGTAGCTGAATGTGATGTGTGCCAATGCAACAAAGGTGAAACAACCAAGTTACCAGGAACCTTACAACCATTTCCACTCCCTACTTCTACCTGGATGGATGTTTCCATGGATTTCATCATTGATCTCCCAAAGTCAGGCAACAAATTATTCATCATTGTGGTTTTGGACAAACTTTCTAAATATGCTCATTTTTGCGCTCTATCAGACCCATTTACCCCCACTTTGGTGGGTCAATTTTTCTTGGACTAGATCTTTAAACTGCATGGCATGCTACCATCCATTGTGTCTGATCGTGACCCCACTTTCACTAGCAAATTTTTGTAGGAAATTTTCAAGCTACAGGGCATGCAACTCCAATTAAGTACCTCATATCATCCCCAAATCAACGGTCAAATAGAAACAATTAACAAATGTTTGGAGACCTATTTGAGGTGATTCACTTCAGACAAGCAACATCAATGGGTACAATGGCTACCTTTAGCTGAATGGTGGTATAATACTAACTATCATGAAACCAATAAGATGACTCCATACGTGGTAATGTATGGCCAATATGGCTAACTTGTACCTTCACCTATTTCTTATATACCTAGAAGTTCCAAACTACAAGCAATTGATAAACTCCTACAGAACCATGCTGCCATGATCGCTCATCTCAAAGATAATCTACATCAAACTCATAACTGAATGAAGCAATAGGCTGACCAACATTGTTCCGAGTGTTCATTGCAAGAAGGGGATTAGGTATTTGTAGAAATTTGAATAATACAACACTTATTCACAGATATTATCCTGATTATAAACTATTTGCGAAATGCATGCATAATACATAACCTCCTCTACCATTGATCATCAATTTGCGGAATTAAGAAAACAATCGCATGCGCACATTGAAACATCAATCACACATATCAAAAAAATATGTAATGGGGAAAGCATACAGCTGAAAACCCCCAACTATCTGTATATTATAATGATAGAGAACATGTAACAATACATAGTACAATACTCCTCACAAGTACTCAGTACTATCTCCACATGCTACACACAAACTAACTCAGATCTGAACAAGTCACGGGTTCAAATCTCCTCCACTGTTTCCCTGCCTCTACTGCATAATCCAAGTTGAGAATAGATCATATCCAAGTTCGAATCCCCTTGGCTTGTACTACGCAATCCCCATTGGAAATCTCAATCAATGATTGTGCAAATCTCATGCACAACTATAGTCACAACTGATAATACTCTCACCCTTTTGCCCACCTCTAACACTTGTCTCCACTGAACTGTCCATGCACTGAGTTAACTGATGTATTCTTTAGTTGATTTATGAGCTAATAATTACTGAATTAATTAATAATTAATTCACACCACTCATCACTAGTGTATTTTTCAGTTAGACTAAATACAACTAGTTCAACTAAGTCAAACTGAACACAACTCCATCAACTCCTCAATCAACTCCACCAAACTCAATCAATTGAGTTCTAACTGAAGTCCATCATGCAATAGCTCAACTAACCCATAGGAAAAGCGTATTTCCTTCTAGAAGTTGCATGTGCCACATCCGTAGCTCGAGCTGAAGTGCTGCAAGAGGATAAGATAATGTTTATAGTCCAAATATTATTAAGAGCTAATAATATTCGACTGTTCTATTTTTTTACCGGCTATCTAAAAATAGACTCCGGCCATATGTCTAAAAATAGAGGTCCATCTATTTTTACCAACATGACCAATCATCTATAAATAACATCCTACAACTCATAGACCATGATCCATATGTCTAAAAATAGACATAGTCTAAAAATAGACTTTGCGCCAAAAATAGCCTGCAGGCCCACTTAGTGAAGGCGAATTATTTTCACTAAGCTCCATCATCTTGTTGCATTTTCAACACTCCCTCTCAACAAGATATGGATTCTCTGCAACCCCTATCCTGCCTCTGTGGCATTCGAATTTTCTCCTGGTGAGTGCCTTCGTCAAGATATCAGCATCCCGATCCTCCGTGGGAATGTGTGAAAGTAAAATGATTTTCCGCTCCACACAATCTCTGATATGATGGTACCTGATGTCGATGTTCTTGGATCTATCATGAAATACTGGATTAGCCGAGAGTTTAATGCAACTCTGGTTATCACAATAAATCACAGTAGTCTCCAAGTGTGACCCGAACAACCTGACTAGGATCTTCCTCATCCATATAGCCTCGCATGCAGCCAAACTTGCTGCCACATACTCGACCTCTAATAAATTTAGTACCATGGATCTCTGCTTCTTGTTGTACCAAGAAACTACTGTCGACTCGATACTGAAGATCCCTCCAGATGTGCTCTTTCTGTCCGTTGGGCTCCCTGCCCAATCTGCATCCGTGAAGCCACATAGCTTCACCTCATCCTCCTATCTGTACCACAATCCATATTCCCGATGTGCCTCTGAGATAACGCAATACATGCTTGCCTGCCTTCCAGAAGAGCTTGGTTGGCTTAACCATAGCTTGTGAAAGCTGGTTAATAGCATAGCATATATCGGGTCGTGTATTGACCAAATACATAAGAGACCCCACCAACTGTCGATAAACAGTGGCATCCACTACCTCCACTGAAGTAGCATCCTCCTTCCTCCAACCTCCAGGAACAGGAGTATCAAAAGGCTTGCAGCCATGCATGTTGAACTTCTCCAGTATCTCCCGGGCATACTTACCCTGAGAAACAAATAGTCCATCACTGCACTGCCAAATTTTGTAGATCCATCTGGAACCCACCATTGGTTTCCCCTCTAGTCTTGGGACAATCTCCCTTGCACTGTTTCTGATAATTGAATCATACTCTTCCACCATGGCATCTACCTATGCGGGATCCTCCACAACTTCCTCGAAAGAGGATGGCTCAGTCACAACACATTTGCTCACAAGAGCCATGTATCCAGTGTACCGATCAGGTGACTGTCTCTGTCTGCGCTGTGCTGTAGGTGGTCCTACAACCTTCTCTGCATCTTGAGCCAGTCACTCAGCTTCTGTAGTGCGCTTTCGCCCTCTGATGTTTGGCGCTGCATGAGTGGTCTCTTCCACTCCATGAACTTCATCTTGTGGCTGATCCACATCCTGAAGCTCATCCTTAGGAACTAATAGCTCCTCATCTGCATGCAAGTGTGGCTCCCTCTCAAGTGAACACTTCATGGCTTTCTCCTCCTGAAATTTGATATCCTGTCACACAACAGTCTTGTGATTGTTTGGAAAATACACACGATGTTGTGGGCGTATCAGTGTACCCCATAATATTCCACCTCTGCGGTCAGCTCCAGCTTCTTCCTGGCATCCTTCGTCACATGCATGTAAATAGGAGAACCAAAAATCCTCAAATGGGAAATATCATGCCTCTTACCAGAATAAGCCTCCTCGGGTGTACTCATGCCAAGTATCTTGTGAGGACAACAGTTCCTGCACATATATTGTAGTATTGCATGCCTCCACCCACAAGTGAAGGGGTAGGCCCTGATCATGCAACATCGCCCATGCAGCACCCACGATCTTTTTGTTCTTCCGCTCAGCAACCCCGTTCTGCTGTGGGTTATGGGGAGCTATGAGCTCTCTTCGAATCCATTCTGCACTGCAGAAGTCCTTGAACTCGCCAGAGATGAATTCACCACCATTTTCGCTCCTAAGGGCCTTCACCTTCTTCCTCGATTCCTTCTTGACCAGTGCTTTGAACTCACAAAACTTTGAGTATGTCTCGCTCTTCTTTTGCATGAAGAATATCCAGCACTTTCGAGAGAAATCATCAATAAAGATCACATAGTACTTGTGCTTTGCTGTCGAAGCTACTGAGAAAGGTCCACACACGTCTGTGTGAATTCTCTCAAGGATCATCGTGGCGTGACTATCCTTATCATGAAAGGTGGCTTTCACAAATTTTCCCAAAGTACACCCCTTGCATTGATCTGACCGCGCAAGAGTGCCTTTAGGAAGCCCAATAGAAATCTGCTGCAGTATCTTCAAAGCTCCATGGTGAACGTGGCCCAATCTCTGGTGCCACAGCTCGCCATCATCCTGGCTCACCACTCCTTCTACCTTGCATGCCATTGCTGCGCAACCATCTACATGCAATTGATAATGGTTCTTGACTCAAACCCCTATCTTCCGGGTTTCTCCAGTTGTCTTACTACGCAGGAAAGCCTGTCCCTTGCTGAAGACAACATCATATCCCTTGTCTTCTAACATCGCCACAGAGATAAGATTCTTCTTCAATCCTAGAACATGCATCACTTCCTTCAATACAAAGGGTTTACCAGACTCCCTCTCAAAGGAAATGTTTACCTGATACCGATCGCACTGTATCTACCATCATTGCCCATCTCGATGTGCACTCCAAGATCTTTCTCATCCAGATCAGAAAACAAATCTTGATCTCCTGTCATGTGAAAAGACGCACCACTATCCAAGAACCATACCGATCCATCACACTTGATACCAAGCATGTGATCAAGTGAAAAATCCAGCTCAAACTGCGAGGCTAAGGCCTCTCCCGCTGCAGATCCAACAGCTTGCTTATTTTTCTTCTTCTGTGGACAATTTGTGGCATAATGTTCGTGCTGGTGACAGTGAAAGCACTTCACCTTGGACATGTCTTGCTTCTTGCCTTCTGCACCAGAATGAGAAGCTTTCTTGTTCTTCCCCTTCTTTGCTTTGGGAGCCAAAGCGCAATTTTCTTCATCAGATGCCTTTGATGAAGATCCATCCTTGGTATTCCGCTTGATCTCCTCTTGCACAAGATCTGACCAAAGTCTCTCCCATCCTGGAAATTTCTCCCGACTATTGACAAAGTCCGGATAGGAATGCCAATTCTTCGGAAGACCAAGGAGAGCCAAGCTCACCAAATCCTCATCATCGACAGTCACCCCCACACTTCCCAGCTCATCCCGACATTGGGTGAACTTCGTGAGATACTTAGGCATACTGTCTCCTTTCTCACACTTAATGTTTCTGAGTTTATCCTTGAGCGCCAACTTCCTCTGGTCGCTCTTGCTTTGTAATAAATCTGTCAACACGTATGGATAATCCTTTCCATGTAGGCTGGATACAATGTGATCCTTCACGCCCTCCAACAGAATCCTTCGACACTTTGCTGTCTTCTTTTGCCAAGCCTCAACTTGAGAAGCATTAGTAGGCTTTGGGACTTTAGCATCTATGAACTCCTTCAACCCATAGTCATCTAACACCACCTCCATCTTGTCTTTCCATGCAATATAATTTGAGCTGCCTTCAAGGGCATACTCCAATCGCAATCCGTTGAAAGAAATTTCAACTTTGACAACAAGAAAACACTGCTGCAAATTCGAATTCCACCAACTCAAAACTCAACCGCTTCTGATCTAAAATTCGTGAGAAAAAATTATTTCTCGTATAGAGATTGACTGTATGGGCATTTACCGGATATCTCACCTTCCAAAAGAAGGATGAATCCAGAGGCTATCTGGCCCAATTACAGACTTTGCCTGAAGAAATAAAATGTAATCACTTTCTGAATAATAGATCTGATGATCAACTTGCTCTAATACCATGTATAAATTTGAATAATATAACACTTATTCACAGAGATTATCCCGATTATACACTATTTTCAGAATGCATGCATAATACATAACCTCCTCTACCATTGATCATCAATTTGTGGAATTAAAAAAACAAACGCATGTGCACATTGAAACATCAATCACACATATCAACACAGTATGTAATGGGGAAAGAATACAGCTAAAAACCCCCAACTATCTGTATATTATAATGATAGAGAACATGTAACAATACATAGTACAATACTCCTCACAAGTACTTGGTACTATCTCCACATGCTTCACAGAAACTAGCTCAGATTTGAACAAGTCACGGGTTCAAATCTCCTCCACTGTTTTCCTGCCTCTACTGCGCAATCCAAGTTGAGAATAGATCAGATCCAAGTTTGAATCCCCTTGGCTTGTACTGCACAATCCTCATTGGCAATCTCAATCAATGATTGTGCAAATATCACGCACAACTATAATCACAACTGATAGTAGTCTCACCCTTTCACCCACCTCTAACACTTGTCTCCACTGAACTGTCCATGCACTGAGTTAACTGATGTATTCTTTAGTTGATTTATGAGTAATAATTAGTGAATTAATTAATAATTAATTCACACCACTCATCACTATTGTATTTGTCAGTTAGACTAAATACAACTAGTTCAACTAAGTCAAACTGAACACAACCCCATCAACTCCTCAATCAACTCTCCACTAAACTCAACTCACTTGAGTTCTAACTGAAGTCATGCATGCAAATATTCAACTAACCCATAAGAACCACGTATTTCCTTCATGCAATTGCATGGCCACATCCGTAGCTCGAACTGAAGTGCTCCAAGAGAATAAGATTAAGTTTATAGTCCAAATATTATTGTGAGATAATAATATTTGACTTTTCTATTTTTAGCCTGGCAGTCTAAAAATAGACTTCGCCCATATGTCTAAAATAGCAGTCCATCTATTTTTACCAACATGACCAATCATCCATAAATAGCATCCTGCAACTCATAGACCATGATCCATATGTCTAAAAATAGACATAGTCTAAAAAAAGACTTTGCGCCAAAAATAGCCTGCGGGCTCACTTAGTGAAGGCGACTTCTTTTCACTAAGCTCCATCATCTTGTTGCATTTTGAACAGAAGCATTACATGCGCAAGAGGAAGAAGAAGAGCTCGTTGGCTTGGAGAAAAAATTGAAATGTATAATGTTAAGCGATCCCACCCACTTCGCATGGACACTCTTGGTATCCATACCTAAGCCATTACCTTGAGCATGGAACCATGCCCTCTCACTTCTCTATGTGGCAGAAGAGGGCACTCTAACTGAAAGATTTATCTTACTAGTTGATGCATCCAGTGCTTTATAGAAACATCAAAACGAAGTTTTTCTGAGGTACCTGGAGGTACAAGATTCGGAAAGGGTGTTACGTGATCTCCATGACAGACTAGCTGGGGTTCACTTCACAGGAAACACAAAAGAGCACAAGGTCACGCGGTCTAGTTTCTACTAGCCTAGATTATTCAAAGATGCACATGCTTATGCCCACAAGTGTCTGGTCTGTCAAAGATGTGTCAACAGAAAACAAAGGTCAACAGCCCCGCTGCAGCCTGTTGTAGTGGATGAACCATTCCAACAATGGGGCTTGGAAATCATTGGGGAGATATTCCCGCATTCGTCAAAGCAACACCACTACATCTTAACTGCTACAGATTACATCATGTAGTGGACAGAAGTACATTCGTTGAAACAAGTGAATGACCAGGAATTCATCATATTCCTAAGACATAACATCATCTCGAGGTTTGACATTCCCGTATCACTTGTTTTTTACAATGCAACATACTTTTCTTCGTTAAATATTTATGAATTTTCATTGCAAAATGGTATTGTGTTCAAGCATTATGCTAAATATTACCGAAAAGGAAATGGTCTTGCTGAGTCTACAAACAAAAATCTTTTCCGAATCATAAAAAAGACCATTTACTCTTAACAACGAAACTAGGATTATGCTCTAGTGAATTATCTTTGGGCTTACCGAGTCACACCCAAACCCTCTCTGAATATCTCCCCCTACTTCCTGGTATACGAAAAAGAAGCCATCCTCTTGCCAAATATCTACTTTCCTACTCTCCAGCTATCCCAAGAATCCCAAGGCAAGATGTGTCTATTGGTTCAGTATAGGATGGACACATTACACAAGCTATAGGAAGAAAGGGTGAAAGCAAAAGAAAAGTTTACACTTCACCATAACCGTATCAAGAGATGGTTCGACAAGAAGTCAACAGGGAGTACCAGCTTCGCTGTGGGTGACTTAGTCTTGAAGTGGGATAAACCCCACTAAGGCAAAGGAAAACATACAAAGTTTTAGTCCTTGTGGATTGGCCCATTCACTATCCACGAGAAGCTTGGCCAACACATGTATCATTTATAATCACTTGACGGAAAGATTGACACTCTCCTTGTAAATGGCCAATACTTGAAATGTTATTTTCAATGATCTAGGGGCGTACCTCGCATTGTATACATACTTATTTCATTATTGTTTTGTTATTTGCTTTGCTTGATTATTTTGTTCTTTGCTTTGCTGTTCATTTGTTTGTTTTGTAAATAAGTGATGTCCCACACTGTGTTCTGGCTTCTGAATGTGCATGTGGCTGAAGTTCAAAGAGTCTTGTGACACTGCAGTGGTTGGCCAATCCTATGTCTATCTTCTTTGTGCTTGGTTGTACCTTTTGGCTAATGAATTCTTGACAAAAAATACGATCGATTTGTGAGGAACATTTTGGTCAAACCATGAACCCATATCAAGTCTAGGGAACCTCATGCCTCTAATCAATTTTCTTCTTTGTGTGTTCAAACTTATCCAACTAGTAGAAACAAAGAAGGGGAAAATCTAAACGAGCAAACTTTAATCAGAGGTCTTACATGCTTCTCCAAAAGAACAACCTCTTCTGCTCTTAATAAGTCAGGGTCCCTCTTCCGCCTAAAAAATAAATAAGTGCCTATGCACAATCCTCTTACAAAAGATAATAAAGGAAAAAGAAGAGAAAGGCTTCCTACGCAGAGAGGTGAAGCAAGAAACTCCACCGGGGTACTGTCCAAGCCTACTGGCAGTAAAGTAATGTTTGTGTCCCTATACTTCTGTTGGCATTATGATTAAGGTGTTGTCCTTGATGGCAACTCACTCAGAGGTTTGATACAGGTGATGACAACTTAATCAGATGGCATATCCAGTGGAGTAGGTCAAAAGAAAGGTATACGCGGGTTAGACTTGATGAAAGTGCGTATATACACGGGTTATCTGAGAAAAAGGCACGTATACGTATACACGCAGGTTCACAGAAGGAAAAGCGCGTACATGATTGTGGTCCATGGTATTTGGTCCATGGTATTTTGGTATTGGTCCATGGTATTTGGTTCGAAATTACGACCCCAGGTATTGGGTCCATGGTATTGTTTCTACATGGTTTTGGACCATGGTATTGAGAGAAGCCTAACCTATATAAGGAGAAGATCATTAGGCAAAAATGGATAACAAGGAATGGATGTCTGACGAAGTGGGAAGATCTAGTATCGTTGGTTATCGGTTTGTGCTGCTTGGCTCGAGTTGGATATGACAATGAAGGTATAAGTAATTATATTTAGATCTGTACGCGGGTTGTCTCTGGTGAAAGTGCGTATACACGTGGTTTTGATATAGTCAAGTAGCATATGCATTATGAGATTTGGTGTTTCAGGTTGTTGTTGATTCTAGTGGTTGTTGCAGAGTTCTGGGCTCTGGTTTGTGTTCTGTGTTTTGATGACAGGGTTTCAGTGATTCAGTATTGGGTGA